>CAKNXH010053370.1:0-15347 GCA_932178445.1 Andricus quercusramuli | reverse complement strand
ATAACCTATAAATTGCAAAGAGCATGATGCAATTTTTCAACAACAAAGAAAGAAGAATAATTAGTATATAACTATAGTTATGTTATGTTATGCTTGTACTGTAAAGGATAGCGAATACACCAAACGAATTTCTGACACCAAAAAAGACGAATTCTGAAATAATAATAGAAATTTTCAACAAAAAAGTTAATTCTAAAACAAATGTTGGAAGTTTCAACAGAATAGTTCGGATATTTAAAAAATTAATTTTAAACCAAAGAGATGAATTTTCCACCAAAATTATGAATCTTCAACAATAAAAATATTGTTTAACAAAGTAGTTAAATATTATGGAAATCAATTTGCAAACCACAAACCCGAATTTTATTAAAAACCTAGAAAATTCCCGGTACGGTTTTGCGTTCCGCGACTGTTCCAGCTGACTTGTATGGATATATGGGGTAAATGCGAGAACTTTTGTCGTGTGCCCCGATGGCATGAACGCGTATTCAAAACTCGTTACCGAGGTCGCCACCTTAGTTACAAATGCATTTCGGAATTATTTCACAGGTCGCAACTCGTGTAATAGTGTAGTGGTTAAGGTAATCGACTTGCGTGCTTAGGTTTATGCGTTCAAATCTCCCCGTTGCGTGCGAAATTTTAATTGTCCTATAAGCGTTGTAACTTACAAATATCGATTAATTATAAGTATATCCGAAAATATATCTCAGAATTAACCGTTTGTTTATTTATTGATTATTTTTTAGCCATTTTTTTACAATTTATAGAGCCATCCAAACTATAGTCTGCGACGTTAATATTCAGTTGCCTATAGTTGTAAAATTTACTTAACTGATGTCTTGTCCATATACGTACTTGGAAGATCAGTAGATTTAACTTGGTTTTCAGTCATATATAGGGTTCTTTTTTCTGCGTGTACCCACTAAATAGCGGCAGACCAGCGGCTGACTAGCGGCTGGCTAGACCGTCTAGCCACAAACTTTGCAAAAGTGTTACAGGTCTGGCCAGCCCCAGACTAGACTGTCTGATCTGCGCCAGATTAGAGTCTAGACGGTCTAGTCTGGGGCTGATCAACGCCAGAAGATTTTTCCACTAGGGGTCAGCAACAAAATTTTCGGTCCAGCGGCC
Organism: Andricus quercusramuli; assembly: GCA_932178445.1. Taxonomy (NCBI): domain Eukaryota; kingdom Metazoa; phylum Arthropoda; class Insecta; order Hymenoptera; family Cynipidae; genus Andricus; species Andricus quercusramuli. The sequence goes on along the minus strand of CAKNXH010053370.1, from coordinate 14,219 downwards.
ATCCTTTTCTGATTCCTATTAATAAGAATAATAATATGAAAAAAGTCCAATTCTAGCAACAGTGCGTTAGTTTAACATTCATTAATGTATTGTGACGCACGATGGCTTTCATGTAAATGCCCATTCCTTACATCACTTTTCAAAAAATAAACGTAATATTCTACTTAGATTTGATATTTAAAAATTTTGTTCAAAAATTGTTTGGCACAAATGTTTTTTTCAGAACATTTTTTTTCAAATATTTTTTTTCAATTTTTTTTCAAACATTAAAAAATTTTTTTTTCTTTGTAATTTCTTTACTCCACTCTATGCAATATAAAATTAGTATTTTTTGCAACACCCACCTCGAAAGTACTCCGTTCCGTGTAGGTAAATTATACGCGAAGTGACTCATTCGATTCTTCTTTACTTTCCACATCAGCGGAATGTACGCGCATGCGCACTTTGCAGATAAGCAACTTTCCGCATCGCGACGATTCGGGGGCAACGTAGCAGCAGCAGCGCTCAGTGCTTTAATGACTGAAGTTTTGAATTCAGAGTTTCGTAGCCCCCCGCCCCCCGGGGGGCAAAAGAGCATAAATGCCATACATTTTTTTTCAAAACTTCTTTTTCACACATTTTTTTTCAAAATTTTTTTTGACAAAATCTTTTTTTCAAAATTTTTTTTTCACAAAACATTTTTTTTCAAATTTTTGTTTTTTCAACATTTTTTTTCACAAAATATTTTTTTTTCAAATTTTTTTTCTCAAAATTTTTTTTTCACGAAATATTTTTTTTCAACATTTTTTTTCATAATTTTTTTTTCACAAAATTTTTTTTTTCAAAATTTTTGTTCACAAAATTTTTTTTCAAAAATTTTGTTCACCATTTTTTTTTCAAAAATTTTGTTCACCAAATTTTTTTTCAAAAATTTGTCTGCAAAAAATTTTTTTCCAGAGCACTTTTTTTTCAAAATTTTTTCAACAAAATTCCTTTACTCCACTCTATGCAATATACGATTAGTATTTTTCGTTACCACCTCCTAACAACTTTCTCGGAAGGTTGTTGCAAAAAATAGCGTGTGATACACGTGCGCACAGGCAATTGCTGACTCGTGTAATTTCAGCATTCGCCTTCAGCTCTTCGCACTCGTCCTCGCTTTCGCACTCGCTTCGCTCGTGCGCTAACCTCCGACTCGTGCTTCGAGCCTCCGGCTCATGCTGACAAATTTACACTCGTTGGCAATCGCCTATTTTGCGCACTTGTATCACAAATAGCTATTTCGTTACCACCTCCTGACAACTTTTTCGGACGGGCGTTGCAAAAAATAGCGTGTGATACACGTGCGCGTAGGTGATTGTTAACTCGTATGATTGCATCATTCGCCTGCGGTTCGAAGCACTCGTCTACGTTTTCGCACTCGCTTCGCTCGTGCGCTAACCACCGACTCTTGCTTCGAGCCTCCGGCTTATGCTGCAACATTCACACTCGCACACAATCACCTATTTTACGCACTTGTATCACAAATAACTAATATAACACCGAAAATCTATATGAGACCTCGAAACAACTTTTCCCAGTTTTTTCTGGTGAATGAAAATTATTATCGACTTCTTCGTGTGCTGAAGAATATCGATATCATCGAAATTTTCGTTCAGCTTCTGGGACATTTTTGGCCGCTTTTTTACATCCACCTTTGCAAGAAACATTTGCAACATAAATTAAATATAATTTATTTTAATATAGTTAGTAAGGAGCTTCTTAGAAAGAACATTCTTACAAGTCACGACAAAATTGTGTAATAATATTGGGATGAAATATCAAATCAGAGTTATGCATCTGGTTTCTTCACCTTCTATCAGGGAATTTCGACACGTGGCTTGACTACAAAGTCTGATGCGGTAGGTGTTGTGGTCGTGGCAGCAAATTGCCAATTAACGTTGGCCAAACACAATCGCGACGGTGACCACCTTTTGTTATGGTAGCCTAAAAAAGCGCTCCACTTAGAACCCCAAGGGCAAGTTTTCCACCTCGGCATCCCTTCGAAACCGCCTGGATGAAATTTTGTAGCCAGGTTGAACATACGCCTGGGATAAGAGTGACGCTGCGAAACTCTTGAAAAGCTCCTTATGCGAGATATCTGGATTGGACCGGACGTCTAGCCTCGGAGACGTTTATTTGTTTTTATGGTGAAACTAATCTTGCATTTCGAAAAATTATGTAAGTGTGCTACCTGTAAGCCACAAAATTTTTTTTCAACAATTTTGTTCACCAAATTTTTTTCAACAATTTTTTTGCAAAAAATTTTTTTCCAGAGCACTTTTTTTTCAAAATTTTTTCAACAAAATTCCTTTACTCCACTCTATGCAATATACAATTAGTATTTTTCGTTACCACCTCCTAGCAACTTTCTCGGAAGGTTGTTGCAAAAAATAGCGTGTGATACACGTGCGCACAGGCAATTGCTGACTCGTGTAATTTCAGCATTCGCCTTCAGCTCTTCGCACTCGTCCTCGCTTTCGCACTCGCTTCGCTCCTGCGCTAACCTCCGACTCGTGCTTCGAGCCTCCGGCTCATGCTGAAATATTTACACCCGTTGGCAATCGCCTATTTTGCGCACTTGTATCATAAATAGCTTTTGTGATACTAATCACCTAGGCGCACGTGTATTACACGCTATTTTTTGCAACGCCCGTCCGAAAAAGTTTGTTAGGAGGTGGTAACGAAAAATACTAATTTTATATTGCATAGAGTGGAGTGAAAGAATTAAAAAAAATTTTTTTGATGTTTGAAAAAAATTTTGAAAAAAAAAATTTTGTGCAAAAAAATTTAGTGAAAAAAAATTTTTGAAACAAAAAAATTTGTTGGAAAAAAATTATTGAAAAAAATGTTGGCGCTAATGCTTTTTTGCCCCCAAGGGGGGGGGGGCTACGAAACCCTAAAAACAAAACTTCAATCATTAAAACATTTGTTCAAGTTGAATGTAAAATTGTTTCAAGAAGATACCAACACCAGTGTTTAAAGTTACCTTTGCCAGTGTCTAAAGTACCTCATCTCGAATGTGCGCATGCGCAGCTTTTTCACCAGTGTCTAAAGTAAGCCATCTTCAAACTGCGCATGCGCGAAAATTGTTTCATGCACAGTCGGCTCAAATAAGGTACTTTAGGCACCATCTACATGCATGCAAACGTCAACTTTAGAGGTGGGTGTTGCAAAAATAACTTTTTTTTCGAAAAGAAGTGCTTGATATTTCGCCCGTTTTTCTCCCTCCTTTGCCGTGATATTACCATCGGCTGGTGCCGAGAATTCAATCACGTAAATGATCTTGTTCTTCAGATCTTGGAGGACAATGTCAGGCTTCGTAGCACTGATACGTTGAGTGGTGGAGAATGAGAAATTCCAGTAGATCTTACACTGATCATTCTCCACAACTGACTCGAGGTCCCCCTGGGCGTATGGCAAGACGGGCACTGGATCAACACCATAGAAATGCCTAAGATGGTAATACATCACTTTTAGAGCTGCATTGTGTCTCTCTATGTACGCGCAGCGTGCATATTTAGAGCATCCACTGAGAACATGTCCAAGTGTTTCGGGCTCTTGCTTGCACGCTCGGCAGTTGGTATCGCGTACAGGTACATTCATTATGCGCTCGCGGTAAACTAAGGTGTCTATGACGCCGTCTTGACAGGCAAAAAGAAATCCCTTGGTCTCCGATCTCAATCCAGCAGACTTGAGAAACATGTTGGACAGACCCATCGAGAGCTCTTCTCTACGTAGGATGCCGTAGAACTTACCATGGAGGGGTTTCTCAGCATGTTCTCTTAGTAGGAGCGTATGTTCTGCTTCCTGTATACGACTTTTGAGCACCAGAGGTGTTAGTGATGCTAGGCCATGTGTAATGCCGCTGGAATTAAATGGGAAGTCAAGCTCCTCTGCGGCCCTATCTGCTGCATGGTATAGAAACACCGCAGCATTGGCGACTTCATGTTGATGTACGAGTCGCATAAGGGAATCCGTGCTTTTTAGAACTGAACAGGCTGTAGCCAGAACCGTTCTTCGATGAAGACACTCTAAGCTCAGCAATCCTCTACCCCCTTTATAGCGAGGGAGATATATTCGAGGTACGGAAGATCTAGGATGAAGACTTCGTTGTATTGTCATCATCTTGCGTGTGCTTCGATCAAGTTGTTTTAACTCGTCGACGTTCCATTTTACTGCACCAAACGTGTAGAGCAGTATAGGAACGGCCAGCATATTGGTCGCCTGGATCTTATTCTTTCCAGATAATTCGGAAGCCCAAATTTTTCTGAGAATTTGGCGATACCTTTTTCTAAGGGCCGTTTTCAAGTTATGCACATTTTGGGTTTCCGCTTGCGGTATTCCAAGATATGTATATGTTTCTCCAATACCAAGATGTTGAATGGTATTTCCGCCTATGAGTTGAACATCCTGATCGTCACTGGATGATGTAGTTTCTAGTCTTCCTTGGTGTAGGTGGACGCAGGCACACTTGTCCAGTCCGAAGCTCATGCCAATCGCTTTAGAATACCTATTTACCGCATCTACAACGATGTTAAGGTCCTTTTTTGAGGAAGCAAAGAGTTTAAGGTCGTCAATGTATAAAAGGTGGTTGACCTTATATTCTCTTCTGTTCGGCGGGCCACATAGGTATCCAGAGCTTTTGCCTCGGAGCACAATAGATCGAGGCAAGAGGGAAATGCAGAAAAGTATCGGACTTAGAGAGTCTCCTTGAAAGACCCCCCTCTTATATGTGACGAAGCTTGTAGTCACTTGTCTTTTGTCAGATGTTATGACAAATCTTGTCCGCCACAAGAGCATCAGCTCTTTCATGCATCTCACTATTTTTCGATGCACCTCCATGCACTCAAGGAGCTTGATAAGAAGCTCATGGTTCGTGTTATCGAATGCCTTACGATAATCAATCCAAGTCATGGACAGATTGCGTCGATACCTGATCGAGTTCTGGGTAATACACCTGTCTATTGACAGGTTCTCCCTGCAACCTGCCAGCCCTCTCTTGCATCCACGTTGTTCGACTATTGCACTCCATACCGGCTCGATAGATGTCAATATCCTCTCTTTGAGGATGCCAGTGAATAGCTTGTAGCTGGTGTTTAAACAAGCTATGGGCCTGTAGTTCTTTGGACATGACAAATCTCCGGCCTTAGGGATCAGTACCGTGCGTCCTTCCACTAGCCACTGCGGGAGGGTTGTTCTCCGTTTAAAAAAGTAGTAAATATACGAGCTAGATGTTTGTGCGTAGAAGTAAACTTCTTCCACCAAAAGTTGTTGATTTTATCTGGCCCTCGCGCTGAAAAGTTCTTAGTTCTAGCGATAACTTTCTTCACTTCTTCAGCAGTAATTAGTGGACACTCTTCCTCTGAACCTTGTAACCTTTGCCTTTGGCAAAAGTTACGAAAGAGTGATATATCGGAAGCGTCTTCATTTAGCTGATAAGTATCTCCTTATACTTGCTCCCAGAAGACTTGAATCTCTTCTCGACTAGGCGGATTTTTAACTACACATGACGCTTTATTGAACAGACGGGAAGGATTAGTAGAAAAGGTGGAATTTTCCTGAATCCACTTAACTCGCCGTTCAAGGCGCTGTTTCGCTGTTGAAAGAGATCTTACTTTTTGCGTCCAGTGCTGCTTGATGGTCGACAGTTTACACTTGTTCAGGGTGTGATTTGCTTTCCTCAAGCTTCGAGCAAGTGCCCTAACTTTTGGAGTGAACTTTTCATTTGATGTTATGTAGCTAATAACGCACTGAACATTTGATGCATGCCGTCTCGCCGTTTCAATTTTGAACTGAAGCTGTGCAATACGCTCGCGTGTCTTACTCAGACGTACTAAAGTAACGTTACTTCTGTTGTCGCTAAGCAGGGAGACCGCCTTCTCGTGAACTACACAGTTCAGATTCCAGAGATTAACATCTTCGGGGAGCAAATTATTAGCTTCAGCTAATTTATCCATCCTGAGGAAGACTTTTTGGTGGATAGATTTCCTACTTCTCATGTTGGCATTATCGGCTATCTGCAAAGGTGGTCTTGCTGGAACGGGTGGAATGTTCGCTGGAGGATGTTGCTCCTCTTCCTGTTGATAAACAGCTTCATATCCGTTTTTTCGCAAGAAGGATACCTGATCTCTTAAATAGTGAGGCGTTTTATGAGCATATTCCGGGTGCATATTGCCCCAACGGTCATGTAACCTCTTCATGAATCCTCTTCACGCCGGTGAGCTTCTTTGCCAACAGGTAAGAAGTTCCCTCCTGAGTTGGTCTGACCATTTAAATCGATGTTCTCGCGTTTGTCCGGGGTCATTGCCTGGTCGTCGCCTCGGTTCGTTCCTATTGCCACTCCCAACTGAACCATGGCCTCCATCCGAGAGAGGCCTATTGTGGGTGGCACTGCGCGATACTTGTGTCGTAACCGCATAACTCGTTGAATTGGGGAGTCAGCCCAAAGCAACGCGGCTGACTGCAAGAGCCGGAGCTCTCGGGCGATGGGGTCGCCACATTATTATTATTATTATACCATTAAGCCATTTCTCTTTCGGGGTAGGCGTGACTTGCTCGGTTGGAAAATAGTGAAATAGGTATATAGGTATAAGGTAGGTCGGTATATGGGTATAGGGTAGATGGGTATATAGGTGTGAGGTATAAATGTTTTAGATTGATCTGGAGTTCTCGTGTTATTTATATAAATGACAGGTTCACTCCGCAACACTGCTCCGACCCAGGTTGCTGATCAATCTCTCTAGCGATCACCCCAAGTGAGGAGCCTCACAAAATTGTTATGTATGGTTCCCCGCTTGGGCCCATTAGTATCCAAGGTCTTTGTTTCAGGCATCATTCACTCTATTGTCACTCTGTTTACAAACTATTTGTCGCCACACTTTTCTGTCCTGGCATACTACTCTAGCTTCTTTTACGTCCATGCATTTTTTCATGCAGGCTCTTGTATTTCTATGGCTTCTTATGCCTCTTCGGATTAGTATCTCATTCGCAGATTCTAACCATTCTTTCGGCGGTCTACCTCTGGGCATTCTGCCATTTACTTTACCTTTATACACTTGCTTGGTCAGTCGTTCATCTTTCATTCTTTCAAGATGTACGAACCACCTCAGCTGATTTCTTTCCCATATGTCAACTAGTGTCTCCCCTGTACCACATTCTTTGAGGATTGTCTCGTTTCGTACTTTGTCCATCAGTGTTTTCCCGCATATTATGCGCAGAGGTTTCATGCCGATCGCGATGATTTTACTCCTGTCCTTTTCTTGACAGGTCCATGTCTCGCTACCGTATATTACAGTCGGTACGAAAATAGAGTTATGTATGGCCATTTCAGCTTTTTTTTATATTTTTTTATTTGTGAGAATGGACCCTGCTCTACCGATAACCTGCTTATCCTTATTTATGCGCCTATCTAACTCCCCATCTATTTTTCCGTCGTTAGTGAATAGACTACCTAGATATACGTACTTGTCAACTTGTTCTAATCTCTCATCATTTAGGACAATGTTGCATATTGTTTCCTCACTTTTTCCCTCAAACACCATGATTTTCGTTTTATTTACGTTAATTTTGAGGCCCATGTTCTTCATGCTTGTATTAAGTTTATTCAACATTCTTTGGAAGTCTTCGACTGATTCTGCCATAACAATCTTGTCATCTGCGAAAGCCAACCCACGTACCTTGACGGTTTCGAGATCTACACCTTCTTCGTCGAAGAGGGCAGTTCTTAGAAACTTATCCATGAATATGATAAATAGCCACGAGGACATAACGCATCCTTGTTTCACGCCTTGCATAATATCGATCCATTCACTCTGTTTCCCATTTACCCTTACACTCGCTTTACTACCTGTATATATTGTTTTTATTGCTTGCAGGAGCCCTCGATTCACTCCATACTCTTCAAGGACTTTCCAAAGTTTACTTCTATTTACCTTGTCAAATGCTTTTTCTAGATCAATAAATGCACAGAAGACTTTCTTTCCTACTCTCAAACTTTTTTCTGTGACCTGTCTTAGGCTAAATATCTGATCTGTACATGATCTTCCTGGCATAAATCCACTTTGGACTTCCCATATTTTCTCTTCTGTAATTTCCATTACCCTGCGGATAAGTATTTTTGAGTATATTTTACTTACGGTACTTAGTAGACTGATACCTCTGTAATTACTGCAGTTGCTTTTGTCTCCTTTTCTTTTTTATATTGGTACGATAATCGCTTTTCTCCAAACGTCTGGGACTTCTCCCGTTTCGATACATAAATTTATTGATTCGCACAACCTGTGAGGTATGTACTCGCCACCGTATTTAAGCATTTCAGCGCTAATACTGTCTATACCCGCAGCCTTACCGTTTTTCAAGTTCTAAATTATATCTCTGACCTCAGTGACACAGACTTTTTCAATTGTGTTTTCTAATGCATTAGGTTCTATGTCGCAGTTTTGTTGCCCTATATCTTCACCTCCTAATAGTTCTTTAAAAGAGTCTTTCAAAGCGTCTACTATCCCGTCTATATCATATAGCATTTCGCCTTTACTGTTTCTCATGCTAACAAACTCTCTACTTTTACTTTCCTTCAACTGTTTATATAATAGTTTCATAATTCCTTCAAAGCAGTTTTTTATTTTGTTTTCTTCTTCAGTTCTGATTTTCTCTTTACTCTCTTTGACTAGTCGTTTAACTTTCCTATTTTTGTGTCTGTAATCATGCTTATTTATAATTAATTTGAACGAATAAGGGGCCATTCATTGATTACGTAAGGGTCCCAAGGGGGAGGGGGTTTTTAAAAATCTCTACATCATCTTACCTTGGGGGTAGGGGGGTTAAAACCATTCTTACATAATATCTTACTGCGTCAATTATTGTTTCAATTCGAACGATCACAGTAGCTACTACCATTTCCAAAGACTAATATTATTTTTTCAAGAAATAAGAATCTTTTGTTTATGTCAAATAACAACGTGTTTTAGCTTTTCTAATGATATGTAACTATTCATATCTTATGTATCCTTACGTAGGCGGGGGAGTCAAACATGGTCAAAATCGCCCTTGCGTAATTAATGAATGGCCCTTAACAATTTCTGTAACAAAAAATTCCAAATTACGTTTAGCTAATTTTTATGTAAAATTTGACTCAGTCGAATTTCATAAAAATTCAAGTTTTAAGGCTTTATGACTCAAAAATAACTATTTTCACGAAATTGCCTTCTATAGTCTGCCTGTGGTCTATAATACCGTGTAGTTAAAATGACTTTTGAAAGGCTCATCCGAATGGATTGAGCTTCAGCACAGTTTTTTAAGGTCCAAAAAGAAAGGACGAGTTCGTTAACCAACCATTTTTTACCAATAGTTCTGGTTTTATCCCAAAAAGAACTACAAGTTTTCTTGAGATTACTAAGATGCTTAGTTAATTTTTTTAAACGTAAACAACGTTATTTAGAATGAAAAATTCATTTTCCAGAAGAACTATGCGAGATACACAAAAAGTTCAGGATAATAATTTATTTATCTCAAAAAGGTCTACAAATTCACTTGAAATAATTTTTTGCTAAGAGGTATTCTTCTTGTTTAGACCCTGAGAACTCTTTTTTAAATTTTTAAATTTTTATTTTCTAGCCAAACTATGCGAGATGCAAAAAAATATCAAAAAGCAAAATAGTTTACCTCAAAAAGATTCAGAAATGTTATTTTTTTCAATTACCATTGGGCACAATTATTTTTCCGAATTTCAATTTATCCTCATTTTTGTTTCTTCGACCTACCAGCCATAATTTGCGTTTATCTGAATTATAATTTTCCATAATTTCACTTTTTCGAACAGCCACAAAATCTCAAATTCATTTAAGTGATATTGTAATATCCTTACAGGGGATACTGTAATCTTCAATGGATAATTAATGAAGACAAATTATAACCTATATGTGTAATAATAAATCCAATTTAATTTATACATAAGAGACTATACGTGTTCATAGATTAAAATAATAGCTAATAATTCCACGTATACTTGTACTTTTAATTATTGATTATCAACTGTAGGTTGCATTATTCACTTCAGGGGGTTCCCCTGCATAAATCGCCAGCAAACGGTGATTTAGGAAAATGAAAAGTTTAATAAGTGGTTTCTCGGTCAAATGAAAATGATGACAAAATGGCAATTCAGGCTTATGTATGCTTCAGTTTTGAGGCTTTCAAAATAAACAATCACGAACTCTCAGTCTACTTAAAAATGAAAGAATAAAAATTTTCTGGAAACGGAAAAAATTCAACATTTCAAGTACTTTCTAAAAAAATCACCATTTTATAAATAGACGCAATTTAAAAAACTATCGTTCGAAATCAGGAAGGTTTTAAAATTTGTTGTAATTGAAAGGTTTGAAACCTAAAACTTGCTAATATAGATATTTAAAATTTCAGCAATTTCAAATTGTGATTGAAGTTATAAACTCGTCGTGAAGAACTCCATTAACAGATGTGCTACACAACTGAAAGATCTCAAAAGCCGGCAAAATTAACTGTTTATCATACTGAGTAAGTCAGCCTTTCACAGACTTTGATTAATATTTATGATTTGGTGAATAGAGTGTCCTGTGCACATTTTCAGGTATTTATAACGTATAGGTTTTTAAAAATGCCTATAAAATATGTTATTCAGACCAATGAATTCATACTCAGGTATATATATATATATATATATATATATATATATATATATATATATATATTGCGCAATATTCAGTTAATGTATTTATATAGTAGAATTTTGGTGTAGTATCACCTTCATTGCGTTGTCTGTCAAAAGTACAAAATATATACCTGTTCAAGTTCCGGGATTCGCTACTCTACGGTCCATTGAGCAAGAAACTTGATTATCAAGGTAAAAAGGTGGAGCTATAGTCACAAAGTCACGGAAAAGACGATGATGGACACCGAATATGAAATGTCATGTCTTGGTCCTTGTTTTTACTTGGATCTAATCTAATTATACCCCCCTTCTATTCTCATCCAACCGCAATCTCCGTAAACGTAAAAAACAAGTTTCCTGAATTTCAGTAACTCAAGAAATGAATTACGGAAGATTGAGTATAGCATCAGTTTTTAAATACAAACTATTCGTTGGAGAATTGTATCTGATCACCCAAGAGTAAAGGCCCTAGTTGTTGAGCTCAAGTTTTCAAGATATTCGTTTTTTTGAATGGTTTTCAATTTCAAGCATCAAAAACACAACAACTTTCTTCGCTAATTATTATAGTTTATTATTATAGTATTATTATTAGTGATAGTATTAGTAGTAGTATAGTAGTATATTATAGTAGTATAGTATAGTATATATAATAGTATAGTATTATTATTATTATTATAGTATTATATATTATTATTATTATTATAGTTTATGCAACTAGCGCGACTTAAGGAAAAAGGAGTTGGTTGCTAGGCGCTAATTTATTCTTCTAGAAAGTTAAGTTTAAAATACTGACTTCATATTTGTAGCGCCTTATTTGAGGGTCGTTGCCCAAAAGTTGTGAAATTCAAGTCCCAGCTTTCTTACCCATTTCCATGATTTTGTAGATTAAAAAAAAAATAATACTTGGATGAAGTACTTACATCGAAAAAGTTTACAGCCAAGTTTTAAAATTTTAGTTGCTTATGTTTATAAACGGAAAATTGAAATATAGCTCAAACTTTCACTCAGTTTTGTTTCTATTCGGTGCATGCTAATTTTTCGTAAAGTTAACCAATTTTCGCAAAATGTGCATCGTATAATTTTTGTGTTACCGAAATCTGTGACACTTTTTCAATGATTTTCACTTCCTATATTTGAGTCATTGAGCAATGGGTCACTGATCGAAACCAGTTAGAATTTCTACAGAAAATCAGTCAAATCTCAAAAATTCATGTTTAGCGAGTGAAGAAATGAGAAGAAAATTATAAATGTGGATACACTGTTAAGTAGAGAGTAGAGAGTAGAGAGTAGAGAGTAGAGAGTAGAGAGTAGAGAGAAGAGAGTAGAGAGTAGAGAGTATAGAGTATAGAGTAGAGAGTAGAGAGTAGAAAGTAGAGAGTAGAGAGTAGAGAGTAGAGAATACGTTCATAGTTATTCCACTTCAAAAATCATCGCTTTGAAGTATGTGAAGAAGATCATACCTCTCATACGGAATACTGATTTGCTTCGAATCGAAATTCAAAATAACGGTACGATAAGTTGCTACTGCAGTTGAGGAAATTCGAGTAGTCCGTTTCCATGCAAGCATAGACTGGCCATCGCGTGCATTATTGTCCCTTCGAGCATCCTACCATCGCACCGCACCGTCACCGTGCCCGGACCATCGAAAATCATTACTGCGGAATTACCGTGTATTCCCTAGGTCAGTAACGCGTGTTTATTGGACGATATAGTGCTAGCTAGACGTAGGTATATCAGGAACCGTTTATCTTACTATGACGTTAGGTGCACAATGAGCACATCTATGATTAAGAGTTGAAGCGAAGTAAGTATTCAAGTCGATTGTTGACACTTTGTATGCGTATCTATATTCTATATGCAGGGTAAATTAGAAACGAAATAAAAGACAGATATAGTAGCAATGGTGCAGCTAAATTTGATTGAAATTTGTAACCCTCAAATGGTACACTGGTGTGATTTCGAACCAGCGAAATTTTCAATTCTCTGGCATTTACGCAGGCACAGCTGCAGCGGATTATCCTCGCTATATTAAACAGATATGTTAAATATGTGTAATATTATTATATATCTTACATCTGTTTAATATATGCTAAACATGTTAAGTATTTATTATCAAAATTGCAACATCCCAAATCGCATATGGGTACCATTCGTGGATGCTGAACTAAAGAGTGAAGAAAGTATGAAATTTAGTGCATGACTTCTTTGTGAACTATAAAAAATTTTAGGACCGGCCAGGTGGGAATTTCAGTCCCATGACAGTAATGACATTGGTACTCAAGGCTGAGAGTTAACATAGTACTGGCACTTTTTCACGAAAAGCTTGTTACTAGGCTAGTACTACTAGAATTGGGCCAGTATACTCGCCCAGCCGAGTTATCGTTTGACCTTCTCTCTAACCACCGTCACTGAACTTGGTAAAGGGTGAACCCGGTAAGAAGTAGCTGATAGGGACACATAGACTGGCATTTAAAAAAACGGACATGTCAATGCCCTTAAATACATATGTTACAATTCAATGCATAAGATTTTCCGGTTCGCCGGATGGCATTAAATCGCATTACATGGCATGAACTCAGAAGAATTAAAAGCAAATCACTTTAATGCCCTGGAGTGGGATGGAGTCAACTTTGCACGTAGCAACTTTGCACGTGCCCAACTGTGCACGTCGATGGCCAGATGGACAACTGAGCACGTCGTTGGTCAGAGGGACAACTGTGCACGTGCACAGTTGTCCAAGTACCAACTATGCACGTCTAAATTTCGACGTGCACAGATGTCCAAGTACCATCTGTGCACGTGCACAGTTTCCCAAATGACAACTGTGCACGTCGGAATTTAGACGTGCACAGATGTCCCTTGCCCAACTGTGCACGTGCACAGATGTCCCTTGCCCAACTGTGCACGTGCACAGATGTCACTTGCCCAACTGTGCACGTGTATGTCCTTACGTAAGGGTTTATACGAGGGTGATTCTTTGTATCTATGTATAATACACTTTTAACAGTTACAATTATTCAATCCTGGTGGAATAGAGCGTATTAACTTTCTTAATGTTAGTTTGAAAATATTTTAAATATTATTTTTAAGAAATTATTCTTTTCAAATTATCAAAGATATATGAAAATCTCTCTTTGTTCGACCTGAATGCCTCCAATTTGCTGAATGCCTTGCTTTCTCTGAATCCCGTGAATTCTCTGAATTCCTTGAAATCTGTGAATTCTTCGAATTTTCTGAATTCTTTGAATTCTCTGAAATCCTTGAACTCTCTGAATTACTTAAATTCTCTGAATTCCTTGAATTCTCTGAACTCCTTAAATTATCTGAATACATGAGTTCTCAGAATCCTTGAATTCTTTGAATTCCTTGAACTCTCTGAATCCTCGAACTCTTTGAATTCCTTGAATTCTGTGAATTCTTCGGATTCTCTGAATTCTCTGAATTCCTTGAATTCTCTGAATTTCTTGAATTCTCTGAATTCCTTGAATTCTCTAAATTTCTTGAATTCTCTGAATTC
>CAKNXH010053369.1:0-15500 GCA_932178445.1 Andricus quercusramuli | reverse complement strand
GAGGGAAGAAATGAGAATTAGAGATGAGAAATGGGAAAAGGAGATGAAGGAGATGAGGGAGAGAGTAGAGGGGTTAGAGAGGGAAACGAAAGAGAAGGAAGTTAAAATAAAGCAGATGGGAGAGGAGATCAGGCTGTGGCAGGAAAGGACGGAAAAGAGACTTGAGAAGGTGGAGGGCAGGACGGAAATGGAAGTAGGTGACGGAGGTGGGGGAAGTGAGATTAAAGGTATTTGTGAGTGGGTAGAGAATATGATAAAAGATAAAGTAGGAGAGCGTAGGAATGAAAAGGAGGAGAGGGCAGATAGGGAACGGATAAGGGCAATGGAGTTGAGAATGGAGAGAAAAGAGAAGGCAGACAGGAGAAATAATATTGTTATAAGAGGGTTGAAGTTAAAGAGTGGAGAAGAAAGGGAGGGCGTGGAAGAGCTGCTACAGAGCATAGGGTGGGTTAAAGGCAGGGTAGGGAAAATTAAGTTGGAGGCGAGGGAAGAGAAGGAAGTGGCGGTTGTGGAGTTGGAGAGCTGGGAAGAAAAGTTGGGGGTAATGCGGAATAAGAGTAGGATACAGGATGAGGGAGTTTTCATAGATCACGATTTGACGAGAAAGGAAAGGGATGTACAGAGAATGCTTTATGACAGGGCGAGGAGGAAGAAGAGAGAAGGGAGATCGGCGAAGGTAGGATATAGAAAAATAAGAGTAGACGGGAAGATGTGGTTGTGGGATGAGGAGAGAGAGGTGTTGAAGGAAATGCAGGGGGATTTGTTTCGTAGGAAGTAGGGGGGTGGGGGTAACGCAGGGTAGAGGAGTAGTGAAGGTGCTGTACTGGAACGTAGCAGGGGTTAAGAAGAAGGACGAGGAGTTCTGGCGGTATATCCAGGAATTTGATGCTGTTGGACTGGTAGGGACGTGGGTAGAAAGAAAGGAATGGGATAGAATAGAGCCAGAGCTACCAAGGGGGTATAGGTGGAGACTTCAGGAGGCGGTCAGAGTGAAGAAGAAAGGAAGAGCCAGTGGGGGAATTATAACCGAGGTTAGAGATGGATCAGAGGAAAAAGTTCATGGAGAGGAAGAGGGGGAGGGAGTGCAAATGAGGGAAATAAAAATAGGAGGGATAAAGTGTAAGTTTGTGACAGTGTACAGCAAGGATGGGATGGAAAAAATTGAAGAAAGAGTGGAAGACCTGCTGGGCGAAAGAGAAGAGGGTATGGTGGTACTGGGTGGGGACTTTAATGCGAGAATGGGGAGCGAGGGGGGACTTTACAGGGAAGGGGAGAGCTTCGAGAGGAAATCGAAGGATAATGTAATAAATAAGGAGGGGGAGATTCTAAGGGACTGGATGGAGGATAGAGGGTGGGCAGTGGCGAATGGTATGGCAAATGGGGACGCAGAGGGAGAATACACATATGTAAGTAAGGTGGGGGTATCGGTGATAGATTATGTGGTCATGAAAATGCATGGATGGGAGGAGACGGAAAAATTTGCAGTAGCGGGGAGGGTGGAATCAGACCATCAGCCATTGAGTCTGTGGATAAGAGGTGAGGGTGGCGGAAGACAAGGCAGGGAAGAAGTCTCGATAGGGGAGAGGGTGACCTGGACGAGGGAGGCGGTGGAGAAGTATCAAGAGGAGCTAGGAAAGGTACGCTTTGGAGGGGAGTCGGTGGAAGAGATATGGGAGGATCTGAAAGAGACGGTGAAAGGTTGTGTGCAAAAGAAGGTACTTAGAAAGAAGAAGAAAGGAATGGTGAAGCCGTGGTGGGATAGGGAATGTAAAAATATGAAGAGGAAGGTGAAGAGGAAGTACAAGAAGTGGAAAGAGGGTAATGCGAGAAGGGAGGAGTACGTAGAAATGAGGAAGGGGTTTAGATTGGTGTGTAAGAAGAAAGAACAGGAAAAGGAGAAAGATCTGGAAGAGAAGTTAGCAAATGTTAAGACAGAAGGGGACGTCTGGAAGATAATAAATACGTTTAGGAAGAGTAGGGTGGGGGTTAGCGAGAAGATAGGGAGTGAGGAGTGGAGAGAGTTTTTCAAAGAATCATTCCAGGGCTCGGATTCAAGGAAGAAGGATGGGGGAAGTAGAAGAACGGGGGAGGCAGAGATGGAGGAGTTAAATGACGAGGAGATAGAGAAGCAGATAAGGTTGTTGAAAAGGTCAAAAGCAGCAGGGCTGGATGGGGTAGAGAACGAAGCATGGCTGTTTAGTACACAAGAGGTTAGGGAGAGGCTGAAGGAGGTAGTGAAGAAAGTATGGAGGGGCGAGGGATTCCCAGGAGGGTGGAGAGAAGGGCTAATACTGCCACTGTATAAGAAAGGGGATAGAGATAGGCAGGAAAATTATAGAGGGATTACGCTAATGAATACGGCGTATAAGGTATACGCGATGGTGGTGGCAGAGAGACTGCGGAAGGATGTCGAGGGGAAAGGAATATTGCCGGAGACGCAGGCGGGATTTAGGGTGGGTAGGAGTACTATCGACAATATCTACGTGCAGCAGCACGTGGTGGATAGAGAATTAACGAAGAAGGGGACGAGAGTGTACGCGTTTTTTGTGGATCTCAAAGCCGCGTTTCCATCGGTGGAGAGGGGGAGGTTGTGGGAGGCAATGGAGGATAGGGGAGTAGAGAGAGGCCTAATTGAAAGGGTAAGGGAGATATATGAAGAGACCAAAGACAAGGTAAGAGGAGGGGAGGGGATTTCCGAGGGATTCTGGATGGATAGGGGTCTAAGGCAAGGGTGTCCACTTAGCCCAATTCTTTTTGCGATTTTAATTGCGGATATGGAAAGTAAGCTGGAGGCCGGGGTGGTAGGATGAGTCAGGATAGGAGGGGTTAGAATTTGGTCACTAGCGTATGCAGATGACATAGTGTTGCTGGCAACCAGCGAGGAGGCCTTAAAGGAGAGGATGAAGAGGTTGAGAAGATAACTGGATGAAAAGGGGTTAGAGATGAATGCGGAAAAGTCCAAGGTTATGGTGTTCAGAAAAGGAGGGGGAAGGGATAAGGGAAGGGAGTGGAAGTGGAAGGGAAAGAAGGTACAGGAGGTGAAAGAGTTTGTGTACCTGGGCTTCGTGTTTCGGAGGAATGGGGGAGTGGATGGTGACATGAAAGAGAGAGTGAGGAGGGCAAATGTGGTGATGAGGCAGGTGTGGGGGTTGGGAAAGAAGTTATTCGCAAATGACTTTGGAAGGAGAATGAAATTGTTTGATTCACTAGTGATGAGTGTGCTATTGTATGGGGTAGAGGTGTGGGGGTGGAAGGAAAGTGAAGAGGTAAATTGAACGCAGGAGAGGTATGTAAAGTGGACCCTGGGGTTGGCAAGGAACACGCCTAATTATATTGCCAGGAGGGAGACGGGGGGAACGAGTGTAGGAATTCTAGCAGGGAGCCGGGCGTGTAAATATGAGGAGAAATTTTTGGAAGAGGGGGGAAGTAGGCTGGTGAGGGAGTGTTGGTAGGAGAAGGAGAACAGGAGAGGGGGTGGGAAGATGGAGGCGGAGAGGGAACGGTATTTTAGAATGAATGGATTGCAGATGGATGAAGTGAGAAGGATGCACGAGGAAGGAAGGTTTCTGAATTGGTTAAGCAAAACAGCATGGAGAGAGAGAAGACAGAAGGGGAAGAGAGAATAAGAGAGTCAAGATTTAACGGGAACTATGTGTGGATTATGCCAAGGGCAAGAGCGCAATATTTGTGTGTGAAAGAGAAAGGAAGTCAGGAACTTATAGCGAGAATGAGATGTGGGTGTATGGAGGGTTTCAATAGGTTCTGGCTCTCTCCGGAGAAGAGGATGTGTGAACTGTGCGGGAAGGGGGATGCAAGAGTGGAGCACTGGCTGGAGGAGTGCGGGGAGGTGGAAAGAAGGGAGATAAGCATGGAGGCATTGTTGCATGAAAAGGGGGAAAAAAGGGCAGTAACATGGGTGAAGGGAGTGGTGGGTAAGATGGAGATGAAGAGAAGGAAGGAGGAAGAGGAGTGGAGAAGGAAAGATTGTAAATAGAAGAGAAAGTAGATATAAGTAAGATGTAAATATTGTAAATAGTAGATAAGTAATAGTTATTAGCTGCGAAAACAGAGGTTGGCAAGCGAGGCAATGCGAAAAAGTAGGGACATGCGAGCGAGGCGAGGCGAAGCGAGGAAGGCAAGGCGATACGAGCGTGCGGCTTAGAGATCCTACTTTTGGAGGGTTATGGGAGGCAGGTGTCAAGAGTTTGAAACACCACTTACGCAGATGTCTTTCGAAGAATTCACAACTACTCTCTCTCGAATTGCGGCTTGTCTTAATTCACGACCTATAGGTCCGCATTTTGATGAACCTGATGACCTTTCTTATCTTACTTCAGGACACTTTTTAATAGGTGCTCCTCTTACGATTCCTCCTGAACCCTCTGTTGAGCTGATTCCTGAAAATAGATTAACTCGCTGGCAAATAGTACAACGCATATCTCAAATCTTTTGGCGCTGGTGGAAACAACGTTATAAGTGGAGAAGTCCTCATAATAATATTAAAGTTGGTTCAATGGTGCTTATGAGACACGATGCTCTCCCTCCGTCTAAATGGCAACTAGTTCGCATTATAAAACCTTACGCGGGAAAGGATGGACTGATTCGAACAGTCAGAATTAAGACTGCCACTTCTGAATACGATAGACCTATATCAAAAGTTTGTCTCTTGCCTCTTTCGTCAGTGGGAGCTGCCGAGTTGGCCAACAATCTTAAATAAGTTAGGTTATTTAATGTTCAAATAATTTTACTATAAACTATAAACATTCCTTCTTTTCCTTCCATCGTCCCTCTTAACTCCTTCTACCCTTACCTGAACTCCAATATCCCTCATAAGATTTTTAATTTCTTTTCTCTATGCTCTCCAGTTTACCCCATACCTTGTCCTCCTCTTTCCAGAGTTTATCCAACTCTTCCCGTTTTTCTCTTACTTTTCTCACTTCCCCCCTTACATCATTTCCCTGCCTAATCATATCCCTATTGGTATCAGCCAGTCTCTTCCTTGTTTCCTCTCTAAACCCTTTTATGAGAGTCGCTAGTTTTTCAAACATTCCTCCATCCCCCCGATCTCTTTCTGGTGTTTTCCGTTTAGTCCTTACTTTCTTGCTTTCCTTGTCGCTTTCCAATTCATCGTCCCCTTCCTCTCTTTTTTCTTTTTTTCCCCCTCACTGGTCGCGCTCACCTTTTTTCGCCATTCGTCTGAACTCTTATTCGAGCCCGCGCTGCCTAGCTTGTTAAGGCGCTGTAGATTATAGGGTCTTCCGCGTTTACGGCCCGTGCCTGAATCATACATACAAATGTTTGAATAATTGAGAATAATGGTTTGTTTAAACAATTTGCAATACAAAATAAATGTTTGAAAACATTTAGTAAATATTGTTAGTAGATAATAATCTTTTATTATTCAAACATGTTTTATGAGACGATAATATTAAATGTTTGAAAAATAATAATTAAAAACTAAATCAGTTTATGTAAACATCCTATTTATAATAATTTCGAATACGAAATTCATATTTACAATACAATACAAAGAGCCAACATAGTTGAGAATGTTTAAAAAATGCGCAACAGTTGTTTTTGCATATTTAAAAAAAATTCGAAACTTTTTTGTAAACAAAATCCTTTGCTCCTCCTTCTTTTGAAGGCTACGGAGTCGACATTTTACGTGCCACCCATGCTTTTTCCATGTTCTCAGGGGAGTTCTGAAAAGTAAATTAATGTTAAGCTTTTGGAATCGTCACGTATTTTTAAAATTTGATATAAGGCTCTTTCAATCAGTATCTGTAATCTCTAGTATGTTAGTATTGCAACTTAAAGTGCACCATGTATTCAAAAAAGTGCCTAAGGCCAATATTGAAAAAAAAATCTTCATTAGTCCTGTCACATTTCAAATATGTAAAACTGCATAAGAGACACGTGAAAAAGCTGAAAATTGACTACTGTGTTACTAAAAAACTATGCCTGAATGTAATTTTTTAAAACTTTATCGGTATGGACTAGTTAGTTAGTTGTAATGTAGGCGGGGGGGGGGGGGGGTCCCATCTCTAGCGCTCAAGCTATAAAAGCCTTTTGTGCCATACCCGTGTTTATTCTCAAAGCAGTACTCCGAATTCGGCCATCCTTCGCCGAGTGTTTTTTTTTTGGATCTCGGTGGGTTTGGTTATTACCAACGTTCTGAGATTATTCCTCTCAGGTACCGGGTATACCTATCGCACAGTAAATGACGTCCTCCTTTGTTGATCAGGCAAAGTGATCCGCACCCACTCTGCCAGTCGGCAGCCTCCCTAGCAGGCTAGGATGGACGGAGCGATCCCTCTGAGGTCATCAGGTAGATGCACAGATTCGAAGCACTGTCCTGGTGTCTTATGTAAGTGTATGTGTTCATTACTCGACATCGGCCCGCGATCTTCAAGCGTGGTGCCCCCTGCAGGAGCCACCAAGCGCAAGAAGAACGCTGACTCATTTTCTACTCTTCTCAAAATCGGCTTTGACCCCCAAGACTAGTCCCCTCGACATGGAGCCCCACCTAGGTATGACACCAGCTTTTTCTGAGGGGACTACAGTTTAAGGTGGGTTCCGAACCACTGAAGCCCCGGTAGAAGTACATAGAAAAATTTCCATTGGTACCCGGCTCAGGGATCGAATCCCAGCCCTCCTGCATGGATGTCTGATGCGCTATCGTCTGAGCCAACGAGGCTTCTATATCGGTATGTACTGTCAGCCTTTGAAAGATAAAAAATCTTCTGGAAATATCGAATAAGCTTCAAGGGATATAAAAATTGAAAGCTATTTGAAAAGTGCCCATACATTATTCCCAACAAGAATAGTATACATTATTCTACTATATATTTTTGTTTTTTGTACCTTACAGTTTCTCCGAACGAACTAAAACGAAATTGAAGTGGAGGTATTTAAATAGAAAATGCTGCTGGCGGATGCGCAGGATGTGGGAACGGTGTAAAATGTTGAAATTATAATTTTTTCCTATTTTTTCTATCACTTTGTGAATGAAAAGAATAAAACGTGTCGTGACATCACGCACGGAGTTTTCTTTTTTTTTACAAAACCCCCCCCCCCCTCCCCCCGCACTTCACCTTGTTGCGTGACATAATTTGTAAACGCTCCCTCATTGGCATTCCTAATTATCTTGCTGAAAAAAGTGGAACACTATTTGAGCATTATCTAAGCACATCATTAGAGCCCGGGAAGCAGAGACAGAAATTTCCGGGTCATTTTAGCTAACTTAATTTGTTCGGTATGATTTATGCAGGTAATATGTAACTCTAATATGAAAGTCTTCCCTTGTACCCTTACAACACGCAGTTGCAGGAGGGTTGCAATTCCCGCAGAAATTAATAAAAAAAATTCATATCCGCTTGCATGAAACTTGGTGTATTCATTAATTTGAACATAAACAGTTTAACAAATATCGTCTTTTATTAAATTCCACAACAAAGTACGTCTGCCACCCACATAAATAGACGTAAGAAAATGAGAAAAAATGCATAGCCGTTAAGGTGAAACTAATAGCGAATTCGGTTATCCTGCACTGGTGCACTCCAGAGCACTCCGACATGCTTTTTCTTCTCACTTCTTCCTTCACCCTCCGACCTGCTTCTGAGCAGGCTCTGGAGCACACTACTGCAGGATAACCGAATTCGCTATAAGCGTGATGCTTATTTTTATAGTACGTCTTCCAAGCTGACAAACACGCACTCGATATCCGGCGCCAGCGAGCGCCACGGCTACAACGCTGCATCTTTACCTGTTTGAAAGATGATCACTGTTGTTGTAAATTTTTGAAAGACCAGCACAATGTTCTCATTTATATTGTAAAGTGTTCATTTAATTTATTTTAGGCTTCCGTTTCTGGGACCGAATGGTAAAGTACGCGTGTTTGTTCTGTACTGTCTTTTTTGGTTTTGGCAACGGGCGTTGAGGTGCGATTGATGCGAAAAGTGGTAAGGGATGTCAGTGTAGTGAAGGGGTTTTGAGGAAGTGTGTGGGATGGCGCTGTTTTGTAAGGCTGAAAGGGGTAGGAGGAAAGTTGAAAGTGCTAATTTAGAGGTTAGTTGTTGAGGACGGAAAAGTGAGAGAGAAGATAGGAGACAGCAGATCGGTAAGATAGGCCAGCATGTTTGTTGCGAGGAGCCCAGTGGAAGCAGCAGGTAGACAACAACCCTGGTGCTGATGATCTCACTGAGACCGTCGAAACAGGGAGGGCTAAGGGTGATGCCGGAGTGAGTACCGATGATGGCGAGGTTCAGTACACTACGCCAGGGAAGTTGGGGTGGGGAGAGAAGGAAGGGGGACTAGCTGACAGGAGGGCTCGAGGTAGGCCGTCAAGTCGGGAACTGCTTAATAGATCCAAAGCTAGTAATTTAGGATCAAGACAACTTTTTAATAAATGGAAGCAGAGGGGAGGGTTCACGGATAAAAGCGATGAGGGAGATAAGACGGAAGACAGTAAAAGATCAAGGAAAGAAGAGGTGTATGAGCAGGGAGATGAGAAGTTGCGGAAAAAGTTAGAAAAAAAGTATCCATCGGAGAGGAATAAGGCAAACGGGAAAGTCGATCTAGAGAGCCTGGAAAATCTAATTAAAGGTTTTAGAGAGGAAACGAACTGAACAGTGAACGACATGCAAATGTGAGGGGAGGAGGTTTGGGAGGAAATGAGGAAAGTTAGAGAAAAGTGGGAAGAATGGGATCAGGCGTGGCGGCAAGAAAAAAATAAGGTTTGGAAGCAGTTGGAGGATATTGAGAAAAATCAAAGGATAACTGAGAAAATCTGATATGGAGAAGTTGGAAGAAAGAATGAGAAAGCTAGAATGTAAGTCTGAGGATATAAAGAATGGGCATGAAGGGGTAAGAAAAGGAGAGGGGATAAATGTGAATGAAAATGTTATCCTAGAAAAAGTGAGAATGAAATGAAGATTGAGAGATTTAGAAAGGAAACTGGAAGTGGAAGAGAAGAAAAAACGAATTAGAAATACGGCTGCGAAGTACTATGGACGTATTCAGTGAGGGTGTATTTATTTGTGCTTATTTTATGAGCATTTTGCTCCCTCGTGAGTATCAAATAAATTTGCTTCCTCATAGGAGGAGGTTTTCCCTGAAAAAAATTAATAAATTGATCCTTTCAATATTTTTCAAGCTTATGTTTCTGTCTTTCCGAATATTTTATTTTCAGAAAATCAGAGGGCCCACCCAAATGTCAATTGATTTGTTCTGTTATAGTAGGTTATGGTAGAACATGAAGAGTTCTTAATTTCGGCAATCGATGCGTCTCGAAGACGCGAACACTTATATTATATACATTATAGTTGTTTTCCCAATATTAAAAAAGTTTTCCTTATATCAACAAGAGAAAAAACATATTTCTTCAATTTATACATCGGTATTGATAGATCATAAGAATTTATAGAAGGTTCGTCAATATGTCATTCGACGTGTCGCGAACACGCAAACATATATGTCAAATACAGTTCTGTAGTACTCCTAATATGAATAAAGTTTTTCTCATAAAAACAGAATACACAAATTTTGTTCAAACTTCATAAATCGGTACTGGTCGGTCATAAAAGATTCATCAATAGATCAATCGATGCATCTCAAGGTCGCAAAAAAAATACTCTACATATATTATTGTCATTTTTTGAATATCAAAAAAATTTTTCTGCATAAACAGAATAAACAATTTTTTTAAACTTCATAAATCGGTTCGGGTCGGTCATAAACGGTTCATCGATAGGTCGATCGATGCGTCTCAAGGACACAAACAAATATTCTATATATAATATTGTCATGTTTTGAATATCAAAAAAGTTTTTTCTATATAAACAGAATAAACCATTTTTTGAAACTTCATAAATCGGTTCTGGTCGGTCATAAGCGGTTCATCAATAGGTCGATCGATGCGTCTCAAGCACACAAACAAATACTCTACATGTAATGTTGTCATATTTTGAATATCAAAAAAGTTTTTTTCTATATAAACAGAATAAACTATTTTTTGAAACTGCATGAATCGGTACTGGTTGGCCATAAAAGGTTCATCAATAGGTCAATCGATGCGCCTCAAGGACGCGAACAAATGCCCTACATGTAATATTGTCGTATTTGGAATATCAATAAAAAATTTCTTATACAGTAAGGCCAAATTCATAGTAGTCATATCCATGAGTGCAACAGAGACGCTCTTATGCGCCATCTACTAGCGTCTCACTTGCACTCACGCTTCCCTATGACTACTATGAAGTTGGCCTTATCGTATAAACAGAATTGACCATTTTTTTAAAATTCATAAATAGCTACTGGTGGGTCATAAAAGGTTTTGTCAATAGGTCTATTGCTGCGTCGCAAAGAGGCGAACAAATACACTAAATATATTGTCGTATTTTAAACATCAAAAAAGTTTTTCTTACATAAACAGAATAAAATATTTTTCCAAACTTCATGAATCGGTAGTGGTAGGTCATAACAGTTTTAACAATAGGTCGATCGATGCGTCTTAGGGACGCGAACAAATACGCAAGATGTCGTATTGTTGTATTTTAAATATTTCAAAAGTTTTCCTTATATAAACAAGGTAAAATTTTTCTTCTTAAATTTCTAAAGACAAGAAAAAACTACTTCTAAATGTTTGATTGACCTCAAAATCCTATCAGACCTGGATATGTTCGGACCTACAAATCATCCAAATTTGATTATCGTAGCTCTTTTACTTTTCGAGATATGGTGAACAGAGAAAAGTTACATACACACACATACACACACCGACATTTTCTTTAATTTTTTTTTCGAGCTCCTGGGGTCGAATTATATCAAAATATGTCAAAAAAGTATATTTGAAAATTTAGGTCACCACAAACCTCTCTCTATAGGGAAGCGATATAGTGATTAGAGGAATGAAGGTGGAGAGTGAATCAGGAAGAGAAGAAGTGGCAAAGTTGATGGGGAAAATTGGGGCGAAAGTGCACGTGGAAGAGGTAAATGGAGTGGGAAGGAAGAATGAAGGTGAATCGCGTATATATATGGTGAAAGTGAGATGTGAGGAAGAAAAATGTTATATCTTGAGAAAAAAGAAAGCTTTAAAGAGAAGGGAAGAAAGAATAGAGGAGCATTTGACGTGGAATGAAAGAAGAAAGTGGATGATGAAACAGAGGACATGGAGTGAAAGAGTGCAAGGGAACACGGTATGGATAGGGAAAGACAGGATGTGGATAAATGGAAATGTGTGAATAGAGATGATGAGAAAGAAAAATTGAGTGAAGTGTATAGGGAGGGTACATGGCGATGAGGGGAAGAATCGGAGACTAGGGATAGAAAGGAGGAGGTAATGGAAACAGTAGAGGGTGGAAGGAATGAAGGAGAAGTCAGCGGAGCGACGGAGTTTCCAGCAAAGTAGGGAGGGGACCTAAAGACGAAAGAAGGAAGAAAGGAAGGAAGAAAGAAGTGAGAATAGCGTTTTGGAACGTATCAGGGCTAATGAATAAAGATGAAGGATTCTAGGAAGAGGTGAAGAAATGGGGTGTAGTGATGTTGAGTGAAACCTGGGTAAATAAGAAGGACTGGAGGAGGGTGAAAAGGAAGTTACTCAAGGGATACATGTGACAGATGCAAGAGGCAAAGGAAGAGAAGGTAAGGGGAAGAAAAAAGGCGGTATGATGTCAGGAGTAAGGGATGAATTGGTGGGAGAAAAGAGAAGAGAAATGGGATTTAAGGAAACAGATGGAGTAATGATGAGAATGCTGAAGATAGGGAGAAGAAAGGTGAGGATAGTTTGCATGTACAGGAGAAAGGGAGAGGAAGGAAGTTGGAGTGTGATTAGGAAATGGGTGGCGAAAAAGGATGACGAATTTGTGTTGATAGAAGGTGATCTGAATGCTTGGACAGGGGACAGGGAGAGGAAATATGGGATGAAGAGAGTGAGACTTTCAAGAAAAAATCGAAACACAAACAGGTGGACCAGGGGGGGTAGAACTCTGTTGGAAATCCTAGGAGAAACAGGATGGCTCATTTGTAATGGGAACTCGGAAAGGTATGAGGAAGGCGAGATTACGTTTGCAGGAAAAAGGGATAGAGTGATTGATTACATTCTGGCCGGGGAAAGGATAAGGGGCTGTTGGAAAGATTGGAAGCAGGGAACGAAATAGGGTCAGAACACTTCCCGGCCATTAAAACGTTGGAATACGGGAATTGGAGGAGAGTGGGCAAGACGAAGGAGGGAGCGTCAGGGAAACAAGAAAAGATGGGTAAATAGGGAGTTGATAAGCTAAAAGACTATACGGAAAGAATGGAAGAAGAGAATGTTTTGATTGAAGATAGGACAGGCGTGGATGAGATGTTGTGTAAGAGGAGGCCACGCCAGGAAGAAAGAAGGGGGAAGAGAGGATGATGGGATGTGGAATGTGTAGAAAGTAAAGAGCGTATAAAGTTATCGTTAAAGAATTAGAGAAGAGGAGAGAGACAGAAAGGAGTATAATAAAAGAAAAAGGAAACACGAGAAATTACTGGATGGAAAACGACAGGAGGAGAAGGTGAGGTACATGGAGGAGATAGAGAAAGCAATAAAGGAAGGAAGAGAATGGGAGATGATTAATAGAGAAAGGAGTTGATGGAAAGGAATCAATGAAGAGATAAGTATGAATGAATGGACGGTATATTTCAAGAAACTGCTAGGATGGATGGATAGCAAGGTGAGGGGGGAAGGTAGAAAGATCAATGAGAGAGGAATGGAAGGTGGAAATGAGTTGACTAGAGAGGAGGCGAATCAAGCAATTGATAAATTGAAAAGAAACAAGGCGACAGGACAGGATGGAATGGAGAATGAAGCGTTGAAATTTGGCTGAAGGAGGGTTAGAGAAGAGATTTGGGAAGTACGTAATAGAGTATGGAGAGGGGAAGGATGGCCGAAGGAGTGGAGAACAGGTTTGGTAGCTCCTTTATTAATGAAAAGAGGGGATAAAAAAGTGGAAGATTATAGAGGAATCTCTCTCATGCCAGTAACGTATAATATTTACGCGGAGGTGCTTAGGATTCAGGAAGAGGATGGGGACAGTGGATAACATTTTCGTGCTGAATTATTTATTCAACAGTAACCTGGGACAGAAAAAGGAAAACTGGTCGCACTCTTCATAGATTTTAAGGCAACTTTCGACTCGATGAATAGGAAAGTTTTGTGGAAGGCAATGAAAAAAAAGGGAGGTGGATGAAGAGCTAATTGAGAGGACAAAAAAGGTCTTTACGGAGACGAAGGCAAGGGTGAGGATCGGAGGGCAGAAAGGAGCGGAGTTCTGGACACGGAGATGTCTCAGGCAAGGGTGCCCGCTAAATCGGTTGTTGCTTAGATATTGTTAGCAGACCTAGAAGAGAAAATGGAAAAGAAAGGTAAAGGGGATACAGTTCTAAGAAATAAGAGAATATACTCGTTAGCGCACGCGGACGATGTATAGTATGTTTCAGGAAGAGAAAGCATGAAGTAAAGTATGGATAGAAGATAAATGGGGAAATGGTGGAAATGGTAGAGGAATTTTGTTATTTAGGATTCTGGTTCGAAGCGGGAGGTGGAAATGATCTGCAAGTGAAAAAAGGATGAAAGGTGCGAGTAAGGTGATGGGTCAAGTGTGGGGGATTAGAAAAAGAACATTCAAAGAAGAATGAAAGATGAGATTATGGCTGTTTGATTAACTGGTTTGAACTGTGATGTGTTATGGAATGGAGGTTTGAGGGTGGAAGGAGTACAAAAAGGTAGAAAGGATGCAAGAGAGATTTCTGTGATGGGTTATGGGAGTGAGCTGGAACTGCCCAGGTTTTATGTTGAGAGAAGAGACAAGTAGAGAGAACTTGGTGATAAGGCAGATGCACAAGCATGCCTGCAGGAAATGTTTGACAGAGAGAGGAGAGAAAACACAGGACATTCAAGATGGGAGGAGGAGAGATGACTAGTTAAAAGTGAATAGAGAATGTGTGACAAGAGGAGGGAGTGGCAGGTAGTAGAGGGGGAAATGAGTAAGAAGCAGGAAGAGAAGAGGTGGGAAAAGATTATGGAGTCAAAATATAATAAATGGTATAGATTCGTCAAGATGGAAGGGATCCCAGAATGTCTAGGGAAATTGAAAAAGGAGTGCAGGTGTTCCAGGATGATACGTTTCAGAACGGGAGAAGGCATGAATGAGTGTAAATATTGCATGCGTGAAGAAATGAAAATGTGTAGGGTATGTGGGTATGAAAGGTAATCTTGGGAGCACGTTTTGCAGAGATGTACAGGGGAAGCGGAAGGGGGAAAGAGCGCGGTATATAGTCAGGTGGATACTGAGCGGTTTTGGACAAGGGGAAAAGTGGGTGAAGAGCTTAGAAGAGAAAAGGGAAGAGAGAATGAATAGGGGAGGAGAAAACCAAAATTGAAATATGGATAAGGAAAATTAGTGTTGCGTGTCTTTGAAAAGCTTGAAGAATAATGATAAGAAGAAACGGAAGCCCTAGAAGGTCTCGCGCACTTGCTAGATAATAGCTGATAGCTAGTAAGATGATATTTAAGAACTTGTGAATAATAAGGAGCTGAAGCGATTATAGGTAAAGATAAGCATAAGGCATAGTGGTTAAGTGAAATTGTAAAAGATTTAAAGGGAACGGAGCCCTGAAACCCGTAAAAGGCAGAGTAATAAAATAAAATAAATACATTTAATTTACTTTAAGTTTAGATAATAACTAGACGGCAAATTTGAACGCGAAAATAGAAACTTAAGTAAATCGATGAAATGAGATAAAATGCTGTCTAATAAAAAATATAAAATTCAATTAATTTTTACAATGTATTTAGGCGGTGATTTCGATCGTTGGGTATTTACAATTTTAATAATGAAGACAAGTAAATTTAGAAGCACACAATATATATATTTTATCGACATTCTTATAAAGCTTCGTACAGAAAATTAAAAATTGATTTTCATTTTAACGAATTTTAGATTCATTATTTACATTCATAATATATATAATTAAAAAAAAAGTTAAACAACCACCGCAGGGTACCACTAAGAGCAACTGCCATCTGGAAAAAAATGTCAATGGCCCCCAGTAGAACCGCGGTAAAATACACCTATGGCCACGTCTCACATCCGTGAGATGGGTGGTCACAGGGCACGACGAAATCACAACGACAGGCCGGCGAAACCCTCGTGTGTCTTGAGGACACGAAGCGACCCAAGGATGACAGCTTTCTGCATCCATCTCGCAAGAGCCTTGGCATATTTTTGGCACGCGGGTATGGCTTTAAGGTTACGAACCAGCGATAATTTCACACCTCCGAGAGCACCTATCACAAGAACAATTACTCGTACCGAATACTTTGGGTACAGTCGACGCAGCTCTCATTTAAGGTCTTGATATCTCTCCTCTTTTTCTTTCTCCTTTGCAGTGATGTTGTATTCGGATGGAGCCGAGAATTCGATCACGAATATAGTTCGTTTCTCGAAGTCTTGGAGAACAATGTCAGGCCTCGA
>CAKNXH010053366.1:32088-44873 GCA_932178445.1 Andricus quercusramuli | reverse complement strand
CGCAACGCTTAACAGAGCCTTCTCACC
The DNA here is from genome assembly GCA_932178445.1 of Andricus quercusramuli. NCBI lineage: Eukaryota > Metazoa > Arthropoda > Insecta > Hymenoptera > Cynipidae > Andricus > Andricus quercusramuli. Next base: position 44,846 of record CAKNXH010053366.1, on the reverse strand, counting down.
GACACACTACGTTTGCATGTTTTTTTTTGCAACACCCACCTCGAAAGTTCTCCGTTCCGTGTAGCTAAATTATACGCGAAGTGACTCATTCCGGATAACAATGCGGGAATAATATTGGCGCATGCGCAGTTCGATTCTTGTTTACTTTCCACATCAGCGGAATGTACGCGCATGCGCTCTTCGCAGATAAGCAACTTTCCGCATCGCGACGATTCGGGGGCAATGTAGCAACAGCAGCGCTCAGTGTTTTAATCATTGAAGTTTTGTATTCAGGGTTTCGTAGCAACCCCCCCCCCCCCCCCCGGGGGGGGGGGGAAAGAGCATAAAAGCCATTAATTTTTTTCAAAATTTTTTTCAAAACTTTTTTTTCAAAATTTTTTTTTCACAAAATATTTTTTTTCAAAATTTTTTTTTCCAACATTTTTTTTTCAAAATTTTTTTTTCACAAAATATTTTTTTTTCAAAATTTTTTTTTCCAACATTTTTTTTCATAATTTTTTTTTCAAAAAATTTTTTTTTTCAAACTTTTTTTTCATAAAAATTTTTTTCAACAATTTTTTTGCAAAAAATTTTTTTTCAGAGCAATTTTTTTTCAACATTTTTTTTTCAAATTTTTTTCAAAAATTAAAAAAAAAATTTTTCCAAAAATTAAAAAAAAAAATTTTTTTTCAAATTAAAAAATTTAAAAAACAAATTTTCAACAAAATTCTTTTACTCCACTCTATACAATATACAATTAGTATTTTTCGTTACCACCTCCTAACAACTTTCTCGGAAGGTTGTTGCAAAAAATAGCGTGTGATACACGTGCGCACAGGCAATTGCTGACTCGTGTAATTTCAGCATTCGCCTTCAGCTCTTCGCACTCATCCTCGTTTTCGCACTCGCTTCGCTCGTGCGCTAACCTCCGACTCGTGCTTCGAGCCTCCGGCTCATGCTGACAAATTTACACTCGTTGGCAATCGCCTATTTTGCGCACTTGTATCACAAATAGCTATTCCCAGATGGGAACGTGGTGGGGGCCGAAAAATCCCACGTTCTGGAGCCTCTGGCCCATACCTGCATGACCGATTACTGATTTAAGTGGAAATCCAAATATGGATGCGGGGAGGTGAAGAGGTGAAAGAGAGGTACGACGAACTCGGCAGTGCCGTCAAGTGCCGTTGCTAGAAAGTGGAAAGTACCCTAAAGCCGTAAGCGGACAGAATGTTTATAAAAGTATCTTGATGACATTAGAGAATTTAAAAATCTAATAAGCAAAAAAAACGAATTCTCAAACTTCAGGAAATAAAATGTACTTAAGACTCTCGCATAATCTAAATATTATTATGTAATATATTTATGCATATAATTATTTATAATAATATAATTTATAAAACTTAATTTGCAATAACACACTTAGAGCTTTATTTTCATTTTCAATAAAAGTATATTTTTAAGTTCGCAAACAGCTACATATTTAAAACGCATAAAAACACCTTTGTTTATTATAAGGAATGGATTGTTCACTTTCACATTTGTTCACTAAAATACAATTAAACCACTATTCCAAGAATAAAAGACGGACTTAATTTATTTCTTATATTTTCAATTTATAAATATATCACTCCAGCAAAGTATATTTTTTGTAGAGTAAAATTATTTAATTATTTTTAATTTTTTGTAGAATCAATTATTTTAGTGCACTGGATAAATTCACAAATTAAAAAACCATTCTTCATAATAAAAAAAAATTAAGTATTTTTTCATCATTTTAAATAGCGCGTGAAAAGCAACCAATCAGATGCAAACTTGCAAAAGTAGCAAATCATATAATCGCACCATACGCGACGCATGCGCATCATTGTGGAGCCCGCGCTGCCCCACGTTGGCAATACCGATAGTCACGGCGCTGAAATGTTTACAAATTTGCGAACCCTTTATCTGTGACATCACATACCGAGCTGTCGCACGAATGGGAGTTCCAGTGTAGTTGGTATTACCAACAAATATAGTTGGACTTTACCAACAGAAACGAATTTTCTACAAACTACTTGAATCCTTTACTATAGAACGGATTAATTATCAATCAAACAGTTGCATTTTGTACCGAAAATTTATTTTCTTCCTAAAAAAAAGATGATTTTGCAACAAAGTACATAAATTTTCAAACAAATAGTTAAATCTTCTACCAAATTGTTGTATTCTCGAGCCAAAAATACGATTTTTCTGCAAAAATGTTAATTTTTAACCGAACCGATTAAGTTTTTGCCAGACAATATCATTTTCAACTAAATAAAATAAAATTTTTACAGATAGATATAAATCCTCAAACCAAGGAGATGTATCTTCAACAAAACAGTCGAATTTTCAAAGAAACAAAAATTTGTTATGTTAGAGAGAAACAAATTTTCAATCACATTGTTGAACTTTCAAGCCAAACAGACGAATTTTAAATAAAGGAGGTCAATTTTTATCCAAGAAGTGTGAAGTTTTAACAAAATTGTAGAATTTTCAAGAAAACAATTTAATTTCCAACAAAAAAAAAGAATTGTTAACCAAAAAATTAATAGTAGACTCTTCAACCGAAAAAAATGAACTTTTTACCAAAAATAGTTGGATTTTCTTATTGGATTCTCTTAATTCAGTTTGCATTTAAGTGGAAAGCCGAGAAAGAGGGAAAAGACTGCGAAGCTTGCGATAAATAAATATGAACTTTGATCATTCATAGGCTAAATAATAATATTTTAAATAAACATTAAAGTTCATTTTTAATTAAGATATATTGAGTTAAAAAGCTGGTAATTTTGCTTAAAAAATAAAGTTAATTTTCTATTGCACACTTTTTGATTTCAGACTATAGGGTAAGGAGGGGCAGCGCCGACCGGTGGGGCAAAGGCAACTTTGCTTATGACATCGATATGATTTAGCAATTTTAATAATACTTTGCATTAAATAAATCTATTTTATCATAGAGATAGTGTTACGTACTAAAATCTTGAAAATTAACGATGTAAAAGAAAAATTATGCAGAAACCAGTTTTGACAACGGAAGAATGGAAGATTCGCTGGCAGAAATATAAAGTTTTCAACATTAATGGCAATACTTACAGTATAAAAATTTGATATTTTGACAGATAAAACAATATCACATTATGCGATTATAATAATTGAACGTAATTCAGGTCCAAAATATATTAAATATTGTAAATAATATTGAGGCCTCACCAGTGGGGCAAGCCCGACGAAAATAATAGTGTACACGTGCTTAGGTTATAAACGTATCATAAGTTTTGTCGATAAGTGATTGGTAATTTAGAACAGCCACTTATCTTCTGGGCTAAATACAAGAAACTATTAAATAGTATTATTTTAAATCCTGTTGGTAGAGCAGGTGTTTTGTTTGGTATCGTAGAAACCTTTGCGCGTAGTCCGTCTCTAGTGCAATGTCAACGCATAAGAGTTTATATCACAGCTATCACTATTTTTATTAAAAATAACTTATTCTTCTTGCTGGAAATGTCTTAAGGTAATTTTTCTAGTATATAAAATACCACAGACGCGAACCATCATGTTTTGCCATCTTCATATGTTTTGATTTTCATAAAAAGCTGCGGTCGGCTTTGCCCTCGGGTGTGGGGCAAAGCCGACGAAATACAGCTTGTTGGAAATAATTGAATTAATAAATCATTGTTTCATTAATGTAATTATTACTTATAGAAATATGATATACAATAATGTAGGACTCGAAATGAAAAAAAATGGGATCAATTCCACATCTTATTAACTTACACCTATACACTTTTACATTCGGACTACACGTCAGTTTGATACTTGAAAAATGTATGAAGTGAGTTCAAGGCCTGCTATTTATGTGGAGCCTTATGTAAAAATATAAAACAATGGTGTTGTTGCATATTTTCAAATATTTTTTTTCCTAGTAAAATTAAAAGAACACAAAAAAAATATATAACTACGAAAGGAAAGTTTTTTTCAATTAAGTTTAAATGTTTTTCTAATGTTTGAAAAGTATACTTTTTGAATTTTTTCGAGAAGTACTTTGCAGGAAGTACTTCATTCTGATTAGCGTGGTTGTCCGGTTGGTGACGGAATATAATATGGCCGCTAGCGATTGAATGTGTAAACAGTAAACATAACCTATTGTAAACGTGTTCTAAAAGTAAAAAAAAGGGCCTAAAAGATTTTCAAAATGCCTAGAATTTCACTAAAACCTGGCTTCATAAAGTTTGGCAGTGTGAAAAAAAAAATTTTGAATGAAACTTGGTATCTTTACGTGCCCATAGACGGGCTTGAAGTTCTGAACGTTCAAATGAACGAATTTTTCATTTGAACGTTCAGAACTTCAGGTACATTGCTCATAGGCAACCTTATAAATATTTGGTTTAAATTATCTTTGCTATTGCAGTTGCAATCAGGTACAAAACATTTTTTTAAAGGCTGCAATTATTATACATACTTGTGAAATGTATATGTTCCGAATATATGATTGACTAAAATTTGAGGTTATCTTTGGGAACATCTCATTCTCACGCACTTGACTGATATTATTCATGACTATCTTTATCTAGGTTTTATATTTCAAGAAAAACTGTATTTTTTCAGTGAGATTTGGTTACGACTGGCTGCTGCTTTTCGATAATTTTAAGTAAACAAATATCTCTATTAGAAATTGTGAATTGAATTTTCGCAAGCTGTCTGCTAGGTGCTTCGTTAGTCAATGTATCATTATGCTGATTGGTTTCGCGCTTTTTGGGAAGTGAGGTTTCAAGGTCACAGAGTTTTTGAATGGGGATTTGGATACTTTTCTTAAAAAAATTTTATCTTGACAATGAAGTATTCAAAAATTTTTTTAAATGCACTAAAATGTTCAGAATGTTATGCAGTATTTAAAAAATATATTACCTAAAATTCATGCAACGACCCCATTGTTTTAATTGTATTAAAATTAACTTTGAACTTAACATAATCCGTGCGTTGAATAGGGGCTACCATCTGCTTCACAAATTTGTATGGTAGGAAACGTGCTTGCAGAACTGGGTTACCGTTGGATGATACGAATGTGCCATGTCTAAATGTCATGTGTTCATGCATATAATAGTGTCTCGACGAGTTATTATCATAGAACATAACATACACAAACAAAAAGGAACGTACAAAAGCAGGGCAGTAACTTTTAGGGACCGGAAGTGCGGAAAGCTGTCACACTGACTTTCATCTGATTGCGTTTCCAGTAATCCAAATAACTAACAATTATTATTATATTTTAATCGTACATCGTATTTAATAAAAAATATCGCTGTGAAGTACTATGGTTGTGTTTACTCCCTCATATAGGGAGGTTTTTCTCGAACAAATGAAAAAAATAGATACTTTTAATGTTTTTTTAAGCTCATGTTCTGTCTTACCGAAAATCTTATTTTCAGAAAATCAGAGTCCATCAACGGTTCAATCGATGTTTTCTGTTTCGATATAAACAACTTTTTAATTGACGTTAGTGTTATATTCCAAATTAAACAAAAGTTTTCTTCATATAAACAATTTAACCTTCTTTTTAAACTTCCTAAGTCACTATTGTGTGATCGAGAAAATTGATTCACCGAAAGTTCGTCAATAGGCCAATCCACTCGTCTTGAAGGCTCAAACAATAACATCAAATGTAATACTTTTATATGCCAATCAAAAAAACGACCTATTAAAAGCTAAGTGGGTAATTTTGCTAATAAATTTAAAAACGATTTTGGTAGATTATGGTAGGTGATGCAAGGTCTTTAGATGAGCAATCGATGCGTTTCGAAGACGCGAACGAATGTATTATATACATTACTGTTGTATTCCCAATCTAAAAAAAGTTTTCCTTGTATAAAAAAACGATAAATATTCCTATTTTATATCGGTATTTCTAGATGATAATAGGTCATAGAAGATTCGTCAGAAGGTCATTCGACGAGTCTCGAAGACGCGAACAAATAAACCAGATACAGTATATTGTAATATTCCTAATATGAACGAAGTCTTTCTCATATAATCAATATAAACCATTTTTTAAACTTCATAAATTGCTGCTGGTAGGTCACAAGAAGTTCAGCAATAGGTCGATCGATGCATCTCGAGAACGCAAACAAATACACTACATATAACATTGTCGTATGTTAAATATCAAAAAAGTTTTTCTCATATAAAGAGAATAAATCATTTTTGTAAACTTCAGAAATAAGTAGGAATGACAATTCCGAAAGATTTGACAGGATTTCTTAGGATTGATAAGATTTTAGGATATTGAAAAAGATTCCAAGGGATCTCAGAGGATTTTCAAGATTTGCAAATATTTCAAAGGATTTTTAAGGACTTTTATAAGATTTTCTGGGATATCAGTAATTCTAAGGGATTTTGAAGGCACTCAATTAGGACTATTAATACATTTCCCAGGATATAAAAGGATTTCATAAGATTTCAAATATTATAAGAGATTTTAAGGAATATCATCAGGTCTCTCAAGGCATTTCAATCAATTTTAAAGTTTATTTTCATTCAACGGATTGTAAAGATTTGAAGTGATTTCATGATACTGCATGGGTATGAAAAAGAATTTTATAAGATTTTCGAAATTTTAAAAGGATTTCCTAGAATTAAAGGGCTTTTTTTATTTCAAAGATTAAATTCTTATAATTGATACTAAAAGGGTCATAAATCGTTAAAGATGATTATAATCTTCTGTATTTTTGTATCATTGTTTATGTTTTTTATATAATTTATTCTGTCATGCACATTAAATTAAATACAGTCGAATTGATCGATTAAATACGAATTTTTAACCAAATGGTTGGATTTTCAACCAAAAAAGATGAAAGTTCTACTAAAAGAGATGCATTTTTAAACAAAAAGGACGAATTTTCAGCAAAAAATTTTATTTTCAACTAAATAGTTGAATTTTCAAGAAAAGTAGTATATTGCATGACGAGAGTCGAAAGACAACGATTTCACGAGTGTAAAGTTATTGTTATTCAACGGATTGTAAAGATTTGAAGTGATTTTATAATATTGCATGGGGTATCAAAAGGAATTTTATAAGATTTAAGGAATTTTAATAGGATTTCCTAGAACTAATGGGCTTTAATTTTTTATTATTTTAAGGACTACATTTTTATAATTGGTACTAAAAGAGTAATAAATCATTAAAGACGATAATATTTGCACAAAACCTACCGAAGGCTTGTTTTACATAGCTTTACATAACCATTAAGAGCTGTATTTTTAAATTGAAATTATAGAAACTAAAAAGATGATCAAGATTTTTACGAGGTGTCATACCATCTCATCATATCACATCATCATCAAATGACATTTAAATGATTGGATAGATTTTATTGTTAAAAAATAAGTAAGTAGACGCGTGGCGCTTTGAAAATCGGGTTTCGTAGCCTATTATTACTTTAATAAGCTGCTCAAACCTCTCCCTTCCATACATTCCCTCCCCTACTCAACCTACTTTCCCCTCCCCTACTCAACCTACTTTCCCCTCCCCTCCTCACTTCACCGTCGCTACCACTCCCTTCCCCTACTTCTTTCTCTACTTCCTTCTTCCTTTTCTCCTTACACTTACCTAGCTGACACTCTATTCACCCTACTTTCCTTTCCCAAGCATAAATTTTTCTCCACTACTTACCCCCACTATCGTACTAGCCCCCCTTCATATCCTACACTACCCTCCCTTACTTTCAATAACCCCCCTCCCTAATTTTCCCTTCCTTTCTCTACTTACCCTTCCCTTATTTTCGATAACTTCCCCTCCCTCTACTTTCCCTACCCTCAGTTCTTTAACATTCCCTACCCTCATTTCTCATCGTGTCCCTTACTTCCTCAGCCCGCATTTACCATCGCTTCTCCTGCTTCACCTCCCCTTACATCCTATACTTCCCCGCCCCTTATTTTTCCTTATTTCCCTACTTCCTTCCGCCTCACGTCACATAGTTATCCGCCCAACATATTCACTCACTCATCCGAATACCCCGCCGTTTCACTCCACTACTTTACCTCCTCTACTCAACCTTCCCTAATTTACCTTGCTTACTACCCCTGCCCTGCTTCGCTTTCCATTACTTTGCCTACTTCCCCTCCCTCATTTCCCATCACTTCTCCTATTTCCCCTTCCCTTACTTTATATACTTCACTACCCCTTATTTTCCTTCATTCCCCTAATTATTTCGCCTCTCACTCCACATAGTTACCCTCCTCTCATTTTTCCTCACTTCCCTTAATTTACCTCCCTTCACCTACTCTACTTTCCCTGGCCTACTTTCCCTTTCCTTATTTCTCTCCCCTACTTCCGTTCCCATTGCTTTGCCTACTTTCGCTCCCCTCATTTCCCCTCACCTCCTCCACTTCCCCTTTCCACGATTTCCCTTACATCCCCTCACGTAATTTCCTGTTACTTTTCCTACTGCCTCTTCCTTTATTTCCCCTAGCTTCCCTTACTTCTGCTTCCTTTATTTCCTATCACTTCCTCTACTTTCCCTCCCTCACTTCCAAAACTTCCCCTCCCCTGACTTTCTCTAATTCACCTACTTGCACTCTCCTCACTTTACCTGGTTTCTCTCCCAAAATTTTCCCTCACTACCCCTCCACTCACTTCGCCACCCCTCATTCCACCTACTTTCCTTTCCCTCATTTCCCTCCCATAATTTCCCTTTACTTACCTTATTGTTCATTCCCCTCACTTCCCCCACTTCCCCTTCCCTTATTTCACCTTCTGGAAAAAAAGATTTATGTACCAAAAAAACTCACTGTTATTTTCACCGATCAAAATTGAAAATTTTTTAATATTTCAAACCTTCAAAGTTTAATCATTCTAAAAACGTTGAAAATTATATTATTTTCAATTGCAAGCTTCAAAAATTGGAAATTCAAGCTTAATTTTAGCGTTGAAAATTAAAGAATTCCAAATTTCGTGTGAAATGAAATTATTTTTAAATTGGGTTCATAAAAATAAGTCGCTAAAAGTTATTAATTTTGAAATTGTGCATCACGCTTTTTAAAAATCATCATTTCAACCTAAAGTGCAAAAGTAATATGTAACTTGAAAATCAATTCTAAAGCATTTTCCTGCAAGCGGAAGCTTATGTTACTTCAAGTGAAAGATGATGGTCAAAACTGACGCTTGCTGATAAGCTGTCAAATTGACAGGACAAAAAAAGCCGCCAGACAAAAAACACGCGAAAAGCTAGCGGGAGCATGCGAGCTTCAATGTGGGCAAAGTGAATGAATAAATGAGTGGATTATTACATAATTATAATCTTTCAAGTATTAATATTTGTTATAATTTTTCTCGATTTCCAAGTAAAAAATAAAAAATTGCCCCAGGGTATGAGCAGAAAAGGCTCAATAGGGAGAGTCTCCGTCAATTGGCTCTTCAATTAAGCGGAGAGAGGACTTTGCAGAACAAACCTTCTGCTTTATGCCGTGAGCTTCTTTATATAGCATTTTTGCCTCTTCTACCTTTATATTTTTTTCTATATTTTTTTCATAGGATTTAAATTGAAAGTCCGCAAGTGCCTAAATAGGGTGGCAGCAAATCTTCATTTTCCAAATTTCTTGATATTTCCCGGATTTTCTCTGCCTAATTTTTCATTTTCCGTAACTATTAATATTTGAAGCCCATAATTGTAATCTTGTTGGATTTTCGATATAGAATCTTTTATAAATGGAATTAAAATAAAATTAAGTGAAATGAAAATAATTCAAAAATATAAAAAAATTAATTGTATTTAGTAATCAAGCTTGAAGAGTATATTTAACATTTTTATATGGTATTTTTTATTTAAAAAAATTAATTGCCGCTTTTTACATGGTTCTTTAATATCCTTGAGGGCATAAAATACGTTGATGCATTTGATAGAAGAATCCGTTTATAGCCAATTAATGAGTCTTTTTATGAGCTTCGCTTCTAAAATCTAGTTTAAAGGAAGACATCAACTTGGTTCAATCTGGAAAACATTTTCAACCTCATTTCTCCATTGAAAAATGATTTGCATTAAAAATAAAAAGCACGCCCTCTAGGAAATGTATTTTCAATAAATGTTTGACAATCTTCCCATGAGATTTAAATAAATTATGATAGAAGGTAATGTGGAAAATATAATGGTTTTAGATTTTCCCACAAAATTACTAATACATTGAAATTGTTTTATTCAAAAATGTATTATTATTCAGGGATCAGAGTCCGTCCTCTTTTTCACCTAATCCTTTTTTTCTCCCTTAAATTAAAAAATTTCTCTAAAAACTTAAAATCGAGACTTTTTACCCAATTTTCCCCGTTTCTCCCTTTTTTACGAGGTTTTGATTCATTTTTTTCAGAATTGTAAACAAAAATTCTAGAGATTAGAAAACAAGGCTCTTTTAAAGAGATTCTCTTTGATAACATCAATTGCGAATATTTGTTTTTACATTATTATAATTTAATATGATAGTACTCATATTAAATTAAAATTCCTAATCTTTTAAATCAAAATATTGCATTTTCAACAAAGTATATGAATTTTGAACCAAGAAGATTAATTTTCTACCAAAAAATACGAATTTTTAACCAAAGAGATAAATTTTCAATTTGCGAAACAGTTGAAATTATGAAAAAATACAGATTTTTAACATTTAGTTTTTTTAGAAAATTTTATACAAAAGAGTTGAATTTTCTACCAAAAAAGTTGATTTTTTAACTAAAATGATTAATCTTGAATGAAAAAAATGTATTTTCAACAAGGTCATTGAACCAAAAAAGATGATGAAGTATCAAATAAAAATATTAGAGTTCATGTTTCATCCAAATTTGGTTTTAACTTCAAAACAAAAACAGTTTAATTCATTAGAAATGACGGCTTTCCAAAAAAATAGTACATTTTTCAACCAAATTCAACAAAAAAGTTAATTTCTCAACGTAAAAAGAATAATGAAAAAATAGCTTCATTTTGTACTAAAAGAGTGGAATTTTAAACAACAATGATGAAACTCCAGCGAAAAATAAAAAGAACTTTTATCAAAGTAGTTCAAGTTTTAGTCGAGTAGTTGAATTTTCAACGGAAAAATATTTCTATTTTTATTTTTGAATTGGTCCAAAAATACAAACTTTCAGCCAAACATAGTTTGATTCTCAACCAAAAGATATTATATTTCTACTAAAAGTGGTAAATTTTTAAAACAAAAAGACGAATTTACAACAAAATAGTTGAATTTTCAACCAGAAAAGATATTTCAATCAAGAACGAAAAACATGAAGTCGAATTGTTGAATTTTCAACCCAAAGAATATTAATTTTCATCCAAAAAGTTAACTTTAAACCAAACCATTTAATTTTCAACTAAAAAACATGTTTTAGTCAAGAAAGAAAAAATTCAGTCATATTGTTAAATTTTTAACTCAAAAATATGAATTTAAAAAAAAAGTTATTTTTCAACCAAATAGTTGAATTTTCTACCAAAAAATTGAGTTCTCAATTAAGTTGCTGAATCCTAAATAAAAAAAGTATATTTCAAACAAATTTGATAACTTTTTAACTAAGTAGTTTAATGTTCGACCTACAAAGATGACTCTTAGCCAAAAAGACGAATTTACAAAAAAATACGATGTTTCAATAAAACACATGAATTTTCAACTAAACCAGGTAAATTTTCTACCAAAAATGGAAATAGTATAATATGTTAGAAAGTGCGTATATTGAGATTGACTTTTGTTCATGTAAAATATTTCATCCCTGAAATAATGAAGGTGTTTTTCTTGAAAGTCTTGTCTCGTCTCTTCAATATACTTCAGGTTTTACAGTCCAATATTGACATGTCTACTATCAAAAGGCGCAAATATATGAATAAAGGGATGCAAGAGCTCATCCAGTTTGAGAGACAATACTCATATTTTCATCATATTTCCTTTATTGAACTAGAGTGAATCAATTAATCGAATGTCCTACTTCTCATTTCTCCCTTTTAAATTAAATAACCTATTTTTATTCGAGAAATAACTGAAATTGATTTTCTATTAAAATAAAATCATTTTTGAGACTTAGTGTTACGTCATGGAAAACGTAAAATACTTTCCTTTTTAATTAGGTTCCTCGTTTTAGTTGAGATCGAAGATCTCGCACAGGGAAGAGGAAAGAGTAGCCAATAAATAAATATAGATTAGTTTAAACAATTTATTATAATCAATTACACTTGAAACGTATTGTTTATTGAGGCTTTAGCACAAGAAACTGAAGGAAGGCATGTAGACACTCTAATCCTTGGCCAGGACCTTTAAAATAAAGGAGACTCATGTATTATGGCCCAAAAGGAGTTAGATAATGAAATTAGATTTATTAAAATTAGAACTTACTTGTTTATTGATTCGATTGAAGAATCAAATGATATCTAGATGGTATCCGTGTAGTGGTGTGAAAGAAAGGGGTTGTGCACCTTGATGTGAACAATAAGGGTTCCAATTCAGGGTTGAATGGGTACGAAGTAATCCAAGATGGGAAATCCCAGATTCGGGTTTCCCGGTGCACAACACTTGACACAAGGGCACACACACTAACACGCGAAGGATACCGGTTTGACACACTAGACACTGGACAGTCGAATCGGGGAAAACCGTAGGAAATAGAGAAGAGTTGTACGGAACTGTAACTTCTAATTTTTTGACTAAAAACTAACTGACCTATGTTGATCTATTCACTTTTTATAAGGCCTATGCCGACGTTCCTGCATGCTGCGACGATCCTGTATACGCGTACG
>CAKNXH010053366.1:2229-22088 GCA_932178445.1 Andricus quercusramuli | reverse complement strand
CTTAAGACTTTGTCACTGTCAAGTTGGCACTTCTGACGTTGACAACGAGTAGGATTCTCGTAATCCTGAGAACAAAACAACGCCATCGTCCACCTGATGAGACCAGGAAGATCGTTCTGACAAAACTAGTCTTTAGAACATTCCAAGTCCTTATTTCCTTCTGGTAGTGATTCTAAGTCCAATTAGCAGTAGTTCAAGAATAAAAGAGAATTGTAATTTATTTGATTGTAATTTATTATTTACTAGCAGGGTTTCTAGTGGACCGGGAAACCGGGAGAAACCAGGAAAACACCAGGAATTTGATTGGACCTTGAAAAAACTAGGGAAAACCCGGGAACTTTGTTTAAGGCCGGGAATTTGTAGTATTTGATCGAAAAGATGACTTTTTCTACTTTATCTTCTTTTTATTCCATTTCCACTTTTGTACAGTCGCAAGGTTCCTTCCTATGTGTATCCTAAGTACCGATTTATGTAATTTTTTACATTCTCATCCTAATGAAAAGGTATTGGTTTTATGTAAAATTTGACTTAGTCGGTTTTCATCAAATCTTCACGTTTCGAGAGATTTTTAATAATTCGATTTTGAATACCTACTTTATGCATGGTTTTATTTTACGGAAAATTTTTTACCCAGATTAATTCAGAAAGGGGCTTGGTAAATTGACAAGCTAATTTAAAAATATTCGGTTATTAATAATTTTTCCAAAATTTTCAAATAATTTTCCATCTTTCATTTTTAAGATTTGAGAGATGCGAATTTTTAATTTTAAAAGCCATACATTTTCAGCCATTCAAATCCAGAAAAATCTGCTCGCCTCGCGGGCATATTCTCGTCAGGCGCTTCGCGCTCGATCATATACTTTTCTCGCGCTTTACGCTCGGTTTCTTTAGGTTTTTCTACTTCGTGTTCGACTTAGATGAAAAGAAAAAGTTCATTTGCAAATATTATAAAATTATCAAAACTTATACGTATGATGTGATCAATAAATTTTTTAAAGAGAACATCTAATTTACTTAAGGTTCTATCGACCTCAAGAAACACATTTTCATCAAGACACCCGCGCTTCGCGCTAGACTTATGATTTTAAAAAATGTGAATATTATAATATAATAACTATTAATTTTTTTCCTGGTTTGTGTCGATTGTCCAAAAATTTAATTTATTTTATTCTTGAAACAGTTTTTTACAAATAAAGCAAAAACTACGCGTCCCATCAAAATGTGATTCATAACAAATTTGGAGATCTTTTTTTAGTGCACAGTTTTTGTCTGTTTATCTTTTTCCGTATCTTATATAGTTTGATCGCAAAGTGGAATTTTGGATTTTTCATTATTTTGTTGTGCGATAAAAATTTGAATTTTCGATTTTTCAAGAAAATTAAAAAAAAATCTTGTAACAATATTGTAGGATGTTCAAAAAGAACCATGTTCCTTTTGTTGACTTTTTTCATATCGTGCGTTGTTTGGCTTAAAAAAATTGGGTCCTCATTTACAGGTTGTCATAATATCGACAGCTTTGAATTAGGAGTTATTCAATTATTTTAAGTTTTTAATTTTAAATTGTTTAATTTCAAATACTTATTCAAAAATAAAACCGCTTTTTCAATTTCATATTCTACAATTTTCAACGAATTAAATTTGAAAGTTATTTGCCGCGATTTTTGCGTTTTTAGTGTCAATTTTTTATTTAAAAAAATTAACATAAGCAAATATATTTTTTCAGGCTTTTAGTCCAAAATATTAATGAATGCTTACAATATTGTGTTAATGTGAATTCAAAACTATAAAATTTTGCACATTACAGGTTGAAAATAATGATTTAACTGAACATTGGTTTTAATGATTTTTTCAACTATAAAATACAATTATTTTCAAACGATACTGTTTTGAATGATTTACAAAATTATTCTGTTTTAAATGTTTTTAATTAGTTGAATGTTGAAAGTTTCAAGGTAAAAGCAGATTAAGTAAGATATCAAATTCTTCGCTCCGGATGCAAAAAGGAGATATAGAATTATTTTGCTGGAGCTGGGAGGCCCCTGAGCTCGTGAGAATAAAGTTTCGGATTTTAATTTTTAAAATACGTATCCACATCGTAAATTAAATGACGCTTCTTTTTCTTTCCATGAAAAGGTGTAGCTTTTTTAGTCGGCACTCTTCAATATTTTAAAGTAGAATTTATGAGTAGTATTCATTGACATCTTTTGCGACCGATGACGTTAGCAAAAGTTGAAAATGTTGATTAAAAAAAAAAAATAATAATTTTTTGCCGAGTGAAAAAAGGAGAAATATTTTAATGAAATAAAAAAACAATTTTTTTAAATAATTCAAAAAATAAAAAAGCTACAACTTTTTCTGTTTGAAGAAAAAGATTTACATTTAAATTATCAATACGAATGCGTATTCAAAAAATTAAAATTCGAAACTTTATTCGCAAATAATAATTTTATATCTCCTTTTTGCAACCGGTGCCTCAGTTGTTCAATTTACAGTTTCGAAATATTTAAAAATGGGGAAATCATACAACTTTTATAATACTTCAAATAATTATGACTCTTTTTATACAATAAACTAAAACTTATGCTTAAAATGAAATAATTGAGGTTTTTGAAAATTCTAAACTTTAATTAATCAAACGAACCAACTTGAAAAACAGGAATAATAAACAATAGCA
This sequence comes from Andricus quercusramuli, assembly GCA_932178445.1. Classification (NCBI taxonomy): domain Eukaryota; kingdom Metazoa; phylum Arthropoda; class Insecta; order Hymenoptera; family Cynipidae; genus Andricus; species Andricus quercusramuli. The sequence continues at coordinate 19,414 of CAKNXH010053366.1, read as the reverse complement.
TAACATAGGGCACTTCTCTGATCAAACAATACAATTACATTCGTGTCAATACATTTAAGACTATTATTATCTACAAAAAAATTAATGAGTTGCATTTTCAACCAAATAGTTGAAATTTCAAGTCAAATAGTTAAAGTTTCAATTCGAAAAGACGAATTTTTTTGAAGATAATTGGATTTTACACCCGAAAAGTTGAATTTTGACAAAAATGTTTATTTTCAGACAAAAAAGATGAATTTTCAGCCAAGAAAGATGACTTTTCTACCATAAAAGATGAATATTCTAAATCGAAAAAGACGATTTTACAACAAATTATTTGGATTTTCGACCAAAAAAGATGCTATTAACAAAGTCGTTGAATTTTCAATTCAAAAATATAAGCCTTCAACCAAAAATAGAACAGTTGAATTTACAGATAAAAATAATAATTTTTAATAACTAAAAAAAACGAATTATCGACCATTTAAATTCAACGAAAAAAGACAATTTTTCATCAAAATAATTAAAACCTCAACCACATAGATGAATTTTCAACAAATAAGATTAATTATTTATTTTCACAAATAGACAAATTTTTAACACAATAGTTCAGTTATGAAGATAAAAAGTTGAATGTTTCAGAAAACATTTGACGTTAAACCGGAAAAGAAAAATTTGCGATAAAAAATCTAATTTTCAACTAAAAAAGATCAAGTATTGACAAAAAGTAGAATCGTTAAATTTTCATTAAAAAAAATAAACTAATTTTCAACATAAAAAAATCGTATTCTCAACCAGTTGAATCAAACTAAAAAAGACAAAGTTTCATCAAACAGTTCAATTTAAAAATAAATAGTTTAACAAAAATTTCAAGGGAACAGTTAATTTTTAGCAACGTATTGCAATCTCCATCACTATACTTGAAATTTTTACCGAATTTTCAAATTTGCAACTCGAAATTATTAAGTTTAAACAAAGCAGTTGAATTTTCCAACCGAAAATATGAATTTTCTACAAAACAGTTGAATTTTCATATACAGTTTAAATTTCTAACAAAATAATTGCATTGTCCACCAAAAGGATGACTTTTAAAGAAAATTGTTGAATTTCACAACTAAAAATATTTATTTTCAAAGTAAAAGTTAATTTTTGATACTAATGTGAAAATTTTAAAAACACAGTTGAATTTACAACCCAACATTATGAATTCCCAACCCAAAATTATACATTTTCTATCAACTAATACAATTTTTCACCAAAAAAGATTAATTCTGAACCTGAAATGTTAACGAAAACTTTTCAACTAAAAATAATGAACTTTACGTCAAAAATTTGGAAATCGGAAATAATATTGTTACCCTCTGATATTGTATCATTGATTCGGAATTGTTCTACATGTTAGCATGTTTTTTACATTATAATATTTTGTTAGCTAACATTGACGAATGTTTTAAACATTTGAGATCTTTCAACTGTTAAAAATACATTAGAATCAACTTGAAAAGTCTAAGGGAACGAAATTGGAAAAAGTTGATTTTTAAAGTAGCCTTTTTTTCTAAATGATTTCTTTCTGGCTTACTCAGAGAAATACTTTGAACAACTCAGGATTCTGTACTGAAAATAATACACTAGAAATGAATTGATGAGAATAAGGAATCAAAATCCATTTACTGATTAAACTATATTTTAAAAATTCAAACAGGAGCATTTTCAAATTCGATTCGATTCAATTTGAACAGAAAAAAATTTTACTAAAACAAACATCTCCGTTTTTCGAAAAGAAATCCTTTTTTTACCTCAAATTGAGCTACTGAGCCGTTCTTATCGCTGAGCAAGAATTTTGTTAAATTAACAACATTTTTGCTGAGTGGACCAAATATTTTTTTTGTTCAACTAAATTTTTTCTTGAATCAACCGAACTATTTATATACTTTCTAAAATCAAGCAAAACTTTTGTTTGGATCAACCAAATGTTTTGTTGTCCATATAAGAACCAAATTCTATGGTTAAACCAACAAAAATTTAGTTGATTGAACCAAACTTTTTCCGAGCTTTATTTTTTAGATTTTTTAATATTTTATTGCGTGCTGGAGAACGGTTTGCTTATTTATTTCATTGCTAAAAATCAATCGATTAAATAAAACCCATTCATAAAATTTCGTTACTTTGTATCTGGGAATAGATCGTTTTATTGATAATAAAAATGTTCAAAATAAAATAAAATTGACTGTAAAAAGTGACTTATAGATGTGTTTTTGTTTTTGTTGCAGGATGCTGGAAAGAGTGGATTCCAGGAGCATAGGATAAAATGAATAGAAGGGAGGACCCGCTGTTACGGCAGCATCGCAACAGATTATTGCAGCTAGCCGAGGTTACCAACATCAAACCTGGTCGTGGCACCGGGAAGAGGCGTGGTCAAAAGGCGCAGCAGAGTTTTGGACCCAGGTGTGTAAAAAATTACATTTTTATACAATTTGTGTTTGAAAATTGATCTTTTTTAGTCGGAAATTCAACTATTTGGTTGCAAATTCAAACTTCGTTCAAAAGTTATATTTTTTGGCGGAAAGTTGGTTAAAAATTGAACTATTTGGTTGAAAATATATTTATTTTGTTGGAAAGCTATCTTTTGGGTTGAAAATCAAATTACTTTATTGAAAATTCATATTTTAAACTGAAAATTGCAATTTTTGATTGAAAATTATTTTTTGTATTGAAAGCTTGTATTTTTGAGTTAAAACTTTGAATGTATTGTAGAAAGTTCTTTTGTTTCGCTCAAAAATTCAAGAATTTGGCAGAAAATTGGTTTTTTCATTTGAAAATTAGTTTCTTTAAATGAAAATGTAGCAATTCCATTTTTGGTTCAAAGCTGGTCTTTTTTTCTTTGAAAATTCAACTATTTGTTTAAAATTTTTCACAATTTTTAAAAATTCGTCCTTTTTTGTAGAAAAAATAATCTTCTTGCTTTAAAATTCGACATTTTGAATACAGTTTTTTTCTTCATTGGGTAAAAAATCTATTTTGGTTGAAAACTCAGCTCTTGTTGAAAATTCGTGTTTTCGGATTAAAGATTCAATTGTTTTGTAGAAAATTTGAATTTTCTCTGGAAAATTCAATAGTTTGGTACACTGAGAAAAAAGATTACTTGATTCAAAGAAATGTAGTACTAAATACGTCCAATCAAATATTTGTTTGATCGGAGACAATTTTTCTTACTTTAAAGAATGATGCTTTTCGAATAAAAAACTCACTTTTGTTATAAAAAAATATTCAGTACTAAATTTTTTTAACTCAAGTTATCTTTTTTCTCAGTGTAGAGAATTCAACGAATTGGTCGAATTTTAAACTAGTTTGTTAAAAATTTATCATTTTAATTAAAGTGCTTGTTTGTTAAAAACTTAGGTTTTTTACAAATTTTTTTAATTTTTTGTTAATAATTAACTATTCAATTGAAAATTCATATTTTCGTGTTGAAAAATCAACTGCATTGTAAAAAATTCTTCTTTCAGGCTTCAAAATTCAACAATTTGGGAGAAAATTCAGTTTTTTCAATTGAAAATTAATTTTTTGAAACGAAAATGTAACTATTCGATTTTTGGTTAAAAACTGATGTTCTTAATTCAAAAATTTAACTATTTTATTCCGAAATTATCTAATTTGTTAAAAATTTAAAATTTCGAATTTTAAAAATAAATTTCTTTCTCAGTTACAATTTTTTTGAAAATGAGCAAAAACATTCTTTTTTATTAAGTCATATGCAGACATTTAAAAAAAATGTTAATATATCGAACCTGAATTTTATTTAGCTTGAACCAAAAGAAACATTTTTTATTTTGCTTTTTCGGGAAAAAAATTGTATCGTGAATTAGGATTTTTGGGATTTCATATATTTTTTTGCGATTGTGAAACGTTATAAACACCACGAAAAAATTTTTTTCCCATGAATGAAAAATAATAACATGTTTCTTTGGTTCAAGCTGTGATCCCTGTTTTTATTTTTATTATTTAACTTTGTGAGCTAAATATAATATCAAGCGTTAAAGTTTCAAGAATATTAAAATTTTGATTTGGTGCAGTGTCTCCTCACGAGTTTCGAGATGATTAGTCAAAAATTTTTCAAAAAGGGTGGGCGCAGGTCAGGGCATTAGAGAAAAGTCAGGGACTTTGAAAAAATCTTCAAAATCAGGGAATTTCTGTGAGAAGCACTTTAAATAACTCTTAAGAATAATCACGGCTGCCACACAGTCACTTTTTGTACTCACTTTTTTCAGATAGTCACTATAGTCACTTTTTTAAAGTAAAATGATCACTTCAATCACATTCCATTCAATAAATTAAGCCGTGGGAGGACCATTATTGAATTCAGGATATCTATCCCTATTTCTGAATTTTCCAGAATTACAAAATTAAAATTTTTGATTAAAAAAAATGATTCGAAGAAATTTTTCATATCTTCCAATAATTTGATGGGATTTCAAAGGATTTTCTAGGATTTTAGAAAACTTGAAAAATATTACAAGAAATTTTGAACAGATTTCAATAATTTGAAGGGATTATAAATGTTTTAAAAGATTTTCGGGTACTTTGTTAAATTTCAAATATTTTTCAAGAGCTTCAACAAGTTTCGAAGGATTTCAAAAGATATAAGATATTTTCGGGAATTTTGAAAGATTTCCAAGAATTGTCAATAGATTTTAATAATTTGAAGGGATTTTAAAGGATTTCAAGGTGTTTTTAAAACATACTAGAAATTTTCAAGAGCTTTGAAAATTATCAAGCCATTCCAAAAAATTTATATACTTTAGGGTATTTCAAAGGATTCCAAAAAAATTTGAATACATTTTAATAATTTTAAGGGATTCCAAAGGATTTTCAAGATTTCAGAGTATGTTTAAAAATTTCAAACATTTGTGAGCTTCAAAAATTTTCAAGAGATTTAAAAACATTTCAAATGATTTTTAATATTTCCGGGTATTTTGGAATATTAAAAAAAATTTTGAATATATAATCAATCATTTGAGGGAATTCCAACGGATTAAAAATGTTTGAGGCAATTTTTAGGAATTTCCAACATTTTTCAAGAGCTTTAAAAATTTTCAAGGGATTTCAAAAGATGTCAAATGATTTGGAATATTTTCGATCTTTCAAAAGATACAAAGTAATTTTTATTGTATTTCAATAACTTAAAGGGATTATAAATGATTTTAAACATTTATGGTATTTTCACAAATTCCAAGGAATTTTCAAGTGCGTTAAAAATTTTCAAGAAAATTATTTTTGTAAACATTTGATTATTTTCACAATTTTAGCAGTGCAAAAATTTGGAAAAATCATGTTTACCCTTATAAGTATAAGGGATGCAACCCCTGGAAATCAAAATGCTGTAAATAATATCGGCGTTCGATAATAAACAATCTAAAATTGGTTCAAAAAAAAATGCATATAAAGAGAGATATCGTGAAAAAACTGTTTTTGGGGGTGACATTTAGGGGTGCTTTTCATCCTTTCAAAATGTTTACCAGCCGAGAATTATATATACGTTTCTCGTATTTTTCTGTCCTCTGCAACATAGCGAAGTTTATTAAAATTTGTGACTCACCCTTCGATTCCCTTCCTTCTCAATAGGAAATACTGCTCCGAAAACCTTTAGTTTTCAGCAGAATTTTATTTGAATTTTAATTTATAAACTTTCCAATGAAAGATTATGTAATGACTTTAACATACTTGAAAGTTACATTTCAAACAGTTTATTACTCTTTTATGGAAAAACATTTGGTAGCGTTTTATCACACGTTTTAAGAGAATGTCTTCGCGTTTGTATTTTATCGCTGATAGTAAAGCAAATGTGAAGACAGTATTCAAATCCGGGCACATTTCGATTCATTCGATCAATATATAGGCTATAAAGTATGCGTTCCTTGGCTCCGCGATAAATTTTTATTTAAAATCAACGTCATTTTCCCGGGTCATTACCGTCATCGGCCACAGATTTTTATCCACGACTGGAGGGCAACGAGCATAAAAAAATGTGAAAAAAGAGTTAGGGTAAGAGCACCAGTTATTGGCACCTTAAGAGGAAATTTAGACTTTAGGAAATAAATAAACACATAAAATATTGAATTCTGAAATAGTGATAATTATACCGGTACTCCAAATTTTATGCAGAATACACTGGAATGTTGAATTATTATTCAAAGTTGAAAAAAACTTGAAAAATTATTAAAAATAAGCATGTAGTCCCAAAATTTTAGTGCTTGGCACTGCTAACCCCAGTTATTGGCACCCCTCGTCACCAGTGATTGGCACTACACTCACATAACCTCTTCAAACTTCTGTAATTGCGTTAAAACATTGATAAAAACAAATTGTGCATCTGAAAATATGAAATACATTTTCTATTAATAATTCTAAATTTAGTATTTTATAAATTTTGTTTTTGGACAAGCCAACATCTTTGACAGCAGCTATAAAGCCTAGCCATGTCACATATGTGTTCTTTGGCATATGTTTTTCTTTCCTCAGAGATACTCTCTGACGGGCAAACATATGGCAATAAATAAAATAAAAACCATAAATGTTACTAATTTTCTCATTTTCTACTTTAAACTAGAAAAATTAAGAAACAAATTCAAACATGGATACATAAATATAGTTCAAACAAATCACCCACCGATTAAATAAAAACTTTGGCTATTTATAATAACATGAATTCCTGCGTAACATTTAAAACATTGTACGACAATATTATTAAACACAATATGTATAAAGATAATGAAATTCTATTTATAATTTAAATAAAATCAATATGTACCTATACCTCGAGGTCTAAAAAGAATAATAAATTAAATGGACAGAACTTTGGAGGTTACGATTACCGGTATCCCGGTATTAAAATGACAGCTTCATTTATTATAATTGTTAGCTACTTTTTCGTCTACCTAGTGAAGACTTTTGTTGTTCCGGCACTTTTAACACTTCATTTTATCAGAAATACGTGAAATGGCTCATGTCAACACAAGGTCTTGAGATTACATAACCTCACTTTTTTCCGGCGAGGCAGGGGTGCCAATGAATGAAATCATTCCCGAATTGCATGGTCTGGTCATTGGCACTGGGGTGCCAACGACTAGAGACCATACTTTTTCTATTCATTTCCATTGGCACCCCCCTAAAATTAATTAATAAATTATTGCCGAGGTTCATTCCTTATTTTGATTATATTGCAAGTATTTCTTTTCAATATTCACAAAAATTGGAACAGATTTACTTGTTCACAATGTTGTTTGAACAAAATTAAAAAATGTTGTCAGCTAAAAATTTTCTTTAGAAAACCGGATAAATTCTTGGCACCCTAAGAACTGAAGTGAATTCATTATTTTATAGCTAAATTTGACATTATTTTGTATGAATTATATATGTCGGTACACGCAGAAATAATGGTAGAATTAAAATAATACCATCAAAATACGATAAATGTTTGCATTTCCTTAAAATTTAACAAAAATGAGAGAGGGTGCCAATAACTGGCGCAGTGCCAATCACTAGTGCTCTTACCCTATCTCAATTTTCATACACAAAACAAAATTTGATCGAGTTTCAGAAATTCTTATTCCCTTCAGATTGATTTTTCCTTTTATATTTCTATGTATATTTCAATGCTAGAAATCAGCAGCACTGAATTTCTTTTAAAATTTTTTATTCTCATAAGCTTCAGGTTTAAAATTTATTATTGAATGCGGGACGACTGAAATGCCAGAAAAGAAAATCCCCGCCACTAAAATTTCTGAAAAGAAAATATTTGAAATAAAAAATTTCTGAATTTATAAAATTACCGAAATATGAAAATCCCGAATTGGAAAATTCCCGAATAATAAATTTTCTAATCAGTTTATAAAATCAACGAAATTAGAAATTCTCGAATAATACAATTCCGGACGGTCTATGATATTATCGAATTTGAAAATTTCTGAATCATAAAATTCGCAACAGAAAATTTCTGAATTATGAAATATCTGACACTGTCAAATTACCAACACTAGAAAATTCGCTAATTCAAACCATTAAAAACTTTGTTTTCTCATCAATATTATTAATTTTTTTAAAATAAAATTAGGACATATTTTTATCAAAGACAATTATAAAAAATATAATGTATTTTTTAAAATAATTTTTTAAATTTAAAACAACAAACATTGGAAAAAATTTTTCAATGCAAGATTTATTTTTTTAATGTGCATAGTAGTTTTTTTTTAAATATTGCTCTTGTGATAAAAATCTTGTCCTTGTACTGTTCTTTTGAAATAAGAATTTTGTTTTAATGATTGTTATTTCAAATTCATACAATAATTATCAAGCAAACATATTGAACATAGAAAAAGTAATTTGAAACAGCATTAATTGAAAAAAGAATATTTCTCAGTGCAATAGCACAATACAAGACCGAGATTTGTATTACAAGAGAAATAAATTGATAGAACTACCTAATATTTAAAATTGGAACAGTAATATTTTTAAAATACATGAAGCATTGACAAAAATGTATATGATAAAATATTTTATTATTGTATTTTTAATAATGAAATAGCATTGATTAAAAAAATTTTCGTAACACACCGCCATCATAAGTGCGATTTTATGTACTGTGAACGATATCTAAAATATCACTTCTTAGCCTAGGCCGTAACATTTTTACTTAGGGTACAGCGTACTATAAAGTAACTGACACTGTGATCTGATTATCTGACGGACATTATTTTGTCTCTGTACTTCATGGTACGATAAGTGCAGTTACCCCAACTTTGGCATGTAGACACCCCTAAGTGGCACTTTGCGTAGTGTAAATAATTGCAGTACTCGTTCTTCGTCTCGGGAAATAAATGGAATTTGATGGAATTTAATTGAATTAAATGGAATTGAGTGGAATGAAATTGAATGGAATTGAATTGAATGAAATTGAATGGAATTGAATGGAATTGAATTGAATTGGACTGAATTCGATTGGATCGGATTTTTGTTGGATTCGATTCTCTCTCGGGTTTTTGAATTCGTACTCTATGCAAGCTATTTGCACTTATGATGACTGATGTGATGAAAAATAGTGTGTGGAACTCGGCCCCTGAGTGGCACTTAGGGTCCTTGTATCACAAAGAACTATTAAAGTACGATAGAATCTTTTGAATTATAAAAGTGTGTATTTTTCGTGTTTTTTCGAAATCGCCAACGGCGATACCACGCTGAAAACACCAGTTCTCGTAAGGTCACTGAAGCGAAGCAGCGTTGGGCGCGGTTAGTACTGGGATGGGTGACCGTTGAGGAATACTGCGTGCTGTTGGCCCGTCGTGGGTGTGGTGGACCCACACTGGTAGTAAATATCCACCTAGAAAAACTACCCGAATCGGGTAGTGAGGCAATGAACTTTCGTGTTCGAACTGCTAATCAATTTTTGTTTTCCGATATTCATGATTTTTTCTCTCACTTGGGATAAATATTTTTAATGTGTTCATTATAGAGAATATTTTCATTTCAAAAATTTTAAATTTTCGAGCTCAAAGCCCGATCATATATTCAAAAAAAATTTGTTTCATGTAATTCTAGGCTCATTCCTCAATGAATAACAAACACTGTATATTTGTATTTAAAAAAGGGACGACTGAAAAATCCCGAAAAATTAAATTTACTCACTGTAAAATTAAACAAACTATTGCGAAAAGAAAATTCCCGAACGGTTTATATTTTTGTTATCGTTTATAATATTATCGTATTTGAAAATTCCAGAAAAATAAAATTTCCGACAGTTTATAATACTGCCGAATTTCAAAATTTCCGAATAATAAAATTCGCGACAGAAAATTGCCAAAGAATAAAATACCCTGATGTAAAAAATTAAAAAAATATTTCAGCTATAATTTACTGGAAAGCATGTAAGCTTTCATCACTTATTTTTACTAATTTTTCAAGTCATAGTTACAATGGTAATTATTTTAACAGTAGTAACTATTTTAATAATTCTTTTGAATTCGCCTTGAATATTTTGGAATTCCCTTGAAATCCTCTGAATTAATGGATCTTTTTGGGATGTTTAATTTTTTTAATTCACTTTGAAGAGTTTAAAATTCCCCATGAATTACTGTGAATTTTATCAAATTTCTATTCACTCTCATTTATCTGAATTTAATGGAATTTTGTTGGACTTGAACAATCTTGTTGCATTCAATTGAATTATTTCAAGGTCATTTTCGATTTCTTCTCAATCTCGTTGAGTTTTCTTGAATTCTCTTAAATTCTTCTCAGTTCACTCTTAGTTTCACTGAAATAAATATTTTAGAATTTTTAATTTTTTCACATCACTTCAATTCATATGGAATTAACCTGATCTTCTTATTGATTTATTCTAATTTATATTTATGAATTTCATCAGATTCTTCATATTTCTCTTATACTCCTTCAAATTTATTCGAATTTTATTTAATTCATTATTAAAATTTTTTCTCAATTCACTTTAATCCTGTTGAATTTGACCTGAATTCTGTTCAATTCCATTTTACTCAATTCAATGAAAATTTTTTGGTCTTTTAAATTTCGTTCAATTTACTCAAATTCTTATGAATTTCATCAAACTTTTCTGAATTCCTTTGAATTCTTCTAAATTCACTCCTATTCTGCTGAAATCAATGGAATTTTTCTGATTTTTTCCAATTCATTTGAATTCTTCCAAATTTTGCTTGAATTGTTTTCAGTTCACTCTTACTTCTTATACTTCTATTCTGAATTCGTTCAAATTCACCTGGAATTCTTATAAATTTCATCGTATCCTTTTAAATTCGATAGAACAGTGGTATTCCTAAAATTGCTAATATTTAATACATTCTTTTTTCAAAAATTTAAATAAAAATATTTCTTTCAGGAAACTAAGTTAAAGTTATTTAGACTCAGTTAAAAGAATTCTGAAAATATTCATAAGCAAACCCTGCAGATTGGAACGAATCATGAGTTTAGTGTCTCTATTAAAAAAATTTTAAATATAAGTTCGAAAAGAAATCAATTTCATCATGAATAATTGTATAAAAAATGTGCATGAAAAAGATTCACAATTAAAAAAACAGACTTCCTAACTACCTTACCTTAAGGCTCATTAGAGACAAAAATAATCAATGAAATATAGGGAGAAAAAGGGAAAAAGACAACCGAGAGCAACCCTCACTTTTTCCTTTTCCCGTCCTTTTTATACTGCTAGGGAACCAACATGTTTTGAGATAAATTTAGATCTCCTGATCAAGGATTATTTATAGGAAAACTATAAGGTTTGAAGTAATAACATTATAATGGTAGTTAAAAATCAAATAATACCTTCAAATAAAAAACAGAGATGTTTTTTATAAAAAAAATTACTTTTGTCTAATTTTGTATTCACCAGTGAAAAATTGATGAAGAAGAAATCCTGTGCATATTGTTCCAGGAAAAAATTGTTTAGGGACCATTTCAGGTATTAGTTTTAATAAAATTACACATTTTCGTATTCTAAGCCCGGTAACATTTTCCAAATTTGTTGTGTATCATACATTTTTAGTGACGATTCCAAAATAAATAATGAATATTTTTTATGAGTAAAAAAATTTTCAACATTTAACTTGTATTTTTCCGAAATCGAAAACTAATTTTCAGTCCTGAAACGGCTTAGCGGGACCTCTAAAAAAAAAATAAAAGACAATTTCTAGCAGTCTTTTTTCACAAAACGGCAGAAATTTAGGGGGCATCGTTTGCAAAATTGAAAAATTCAAATTTTTCCCGGGTATCCTACTCTTTATTTATTTTACTCGCTTCAATAATCGCGCGCTAGGTGCGCGTGTAGTTCTTCTATTTCAGGGAAAAATAATTTTTAATACAAAATACAAATTTCGAGTAAATATTTATTTGTTGAAAGTTTCGAAACACTCAAATATATTTATTATTATTATATAGTATAATTTGTCTAAGATTCTTGAGAAAATTCTCAACGGTTTTTGAAGATTTCAGATGTGTCGAAAAACAATCTGGAAAAACATGAATTTTTTATTTTACTGGTCTTCACAAAATATTAGAAAAAATTTGAGTTTAATTTAAGTTTTATTTGTAGTTTAAAATCCTAAATGTCTTCTAAATTGACTTAAATTTTTCTTAATTTTCACAAAAAACTCTGCTAAATTGAAAAATTGCCTTAAAATCGTCCAGATTCTTTTTTAATCAAAATTTTGGGTATTTTTTTATTATTTTCAAAAATCTACGTTCAGAAACAAAAAATTGATATATCTAGAAGTTTTAAGTTATTCTTGAACTTTTTTTGAATTTCTAAATATATTTTAAAACAATTCAGTCTACCTGCAATTTTTGAAATCCCCAAAAATTGTCTTGAAATCTTCCTGATTATTTTTTGACATATTTTGAAAGTTTCAAAACTTGAAATCCATCTCTGAAAATAATACCTAAATCATTTCAAAAAATTCCCAGAAATCACATTATCGATTATCGATATTAAAAAATCATTTACAATACAAATTTTATCATGAAATAAAATTATTTGAAAATGTCGTTTTACAAAGTGGATGGTGAAGAAATTCGTAAACTTTTTTAAATGATAAACAAACTGAAAACAGCCACTAAAATAACTTTTTTTTTAGATATGAAAGATTTGTTGCCATCAAGAACGGCATTTCATTTTCTATAATTTTTAAATAAACATTTGTGTTTCAGCATTAAAATGATATAAAATATAAATAATTAATAATAATTTTAAAAATGATAATAACATCCTTTAAATGAGAATATTGTTTCTCTTCATTATATTTTTCTCCATCCTTATTCTAGACAATTTCTCTCAGCTACCTTAAATTATCGTCCTCGTTGCCTTCGACTTGGTGTGGCCGTAAATCGATTATTGGAAAAAAGAATAAGCTATAACTAACGAGCAAACTGCGTTCGGTACTTGAGATAACCGCAATTATTTTTAATTAAGCGTTATGGATGTTTCATTCACGATTAAAAAATTGTTCTCCAACAATCTTGAACAATTTTGTTAAATATTGCATATCTCTATTATTTACCTACAAGTATTTCCATATTCAATATCACGTTTCAGTTGTTAATGAGAGTCGAAGTATGTAGAACTTTTTTTAATTCTTGCATTTTTACCTCTGACATTTAGAAAAATCTCTATTTCCATGTTTCACTAAAAATGGGCTCTTCAATACTGGAAATAAATAAAAATAACGAATTAATCATTAATCAAAAACTCTATTTGCGATGAAATAATTACTCTCGAATTCTAGTTTCATAAAATCCCTTGGAATCTCTGAAGAATCATTTAAATCCTTTTCAAATTACATGAAATCTTTGACATCCTTAAAAAAAAAAAAATCCCTAAAAATTTTTAAGATCTTGGAATTTTGTGACATCTTTTAAAATCTCTTCAAATCCCATGAAATATCTGGAAGTTTTGAATAATTCCTACTTAATCTTAAATTATTTTCAAATCCCGTGAAATACATTGAAATCATTAAAATCTTTTAAATTTCCTGCAAATCTGACCAAATTCCTTGAAATCTTGAAATCCCAAAACTTCTTATGTGACTAATAAAATCAAAGGTGCTTTATCGTGTTAAAACGAAAGAAAATGATTTGTTTTTATTTGAAAAATTATCCAAGCCTGAGAAAAATTATTAGTAGAGAATTTACAGCCCGAAAATATGAATTTTCAACCAAGGAAGATAATTTTTCAGCCAAATAGTTTAATTTTCAACAAAATAGTTGAATCTTCTAGCCAGAAAGAAGAATGTTTTAGAAGACATTTGAATTGTCAACCAAGAAGCAAGAACTTTTTTTACGAAATAGATGAATTTTCAATCCAAAGGAAAGAATTTTCCATTTTTTATGTGATTCATTTTATTCTAAAAGATAAATTTTTCACCAAGAAAATTAATTTTCTTCTAAAAAATATCAATTTTCCACAAAGTCCATAAATCTTTAACTAGGTAGTTGAATTTTCAAAGAAAAAGCATATAAATTTTTTATCAAAAATGGATTTTCAATTAAAATTGTGAATCTTTAACCAGAAAAAATAACTGTTTAAAAAACGCTATGAGAAAAGTATTCGTTCAACAAAATGTCATTTCTTTGACTCAACAAAATTTGAGTTGGTTCAATATAACATTTTATTCTTTCAACAACACATTTTTCTATACTAACGAAAGCTTGGTGGAACCAACAAAAAAGTGTTTTTGTCTAAACCAAATGTTTTCATCAGCGCGTAGTTCAAGTTTCAACTAAGAAGATGAATTTCTAAAGAAATATTTAGTAGTTGATATTTTACTAAAGAAAGAATTTTAATTTTAAATAAAAAAAGAAGTTGAATTCAACTAAATGAGATAAATTCTGAATAAAAAATGTAACATGCAGTTGATATTTCAACCAGAAAAGATTAACTATTAAATAAATAGTTGTGGAATTTTTAACCAAGAAAGATGTTTTAGTCAAGAGAGAAAAAAATCAACTAAACTGTTTAATTTTCTACTCAGATAAAAGAATGTTCAATAACAAATGAATTCTCAACAAAACAGTTTAATTTGCGAGCCAAAAGACAATTTAAAAAAAAATTCATTTTCAATCAAATAGTTGCATTTTCAAGTAAGAGCAATCAATTTTTAACCAAAAATAGAATAGTTAATTTTTCAATTGAAAGAAAAATTAATTTTTCAATGTCCATAGTCAGCTTATTTCTAAGTGTCTCTTTTTCCTCTTGTCTTTCAGCAATGGAGGTCCTAGCACAGGAAGTCGGATCACTCTTCAAGACATCGTAAGAAACGATCCAGGATACACGCCAAACATAGAACACCTCGTATTTCCAGAACGCAAAAGTAGCAATCCAAATTTAACCTCAGAAGGCTCTCCACAAAATAAGTCCAAGGGGAATGGATATTCTGGAAGATCTAAACTGGCTGAGGTGTTCGCTAGAACTTACTCCCGAGGATCGTCTCAGGACTCGTCTGTTACCAATCGAAAAAATCACCTAAATGTAAGTTTTCTCTATAAATTTAACTGGGCAACTAAAATGACCCATGTTCCCCTGTTAAATGCGATATATTATATATTTCCGGCAGTGTTCGACACCTTACCCGTCAAAAGAAACGCATTAAGGTGCTGAAACATACACATGCCTGCTCAACAGCCTTATAAAAGAACATTTTTTTAAATAAACGTACCCAAATTCTTCAGAAGGGGTTTAAAAATATTTTTTAAATACCTACTATTCCAATTTATTATTACTATTATTATTATTTATTAATTTATTATTTCAAACTCTACACTAACTTTTCATGGTAAGTTACAGAAAAGATTGAAACTTTGTGACCAGCACTAAGGACGATATTATATTATATATTTTCGGAAAATTATAATTATGTGTTTTTTTTTTGTATTATACTATTATTTTATGTAATATCACGGTACACAGTCTTCCCCTTTTTTTCTCAGTTTACCCTTTTTGCTTCCTCATAGAGGAAGCTTTGTAATGGTAACATTTTTCAAATTTTTTAAATTCATTTAATTGAACCCTCCCTAATTTAAAAATGTCTAATACAATGTTCTAAGCAATTGTCCGGATGTGTGTGTGTGTGGATGTGTGGATTTGTGGATGTGTGGATGTATGGATGTGTGGATGTGTGGATGTGTGGATGTGTGGATGTCACGCTTTTTTGTGAACAAGATAACTAGAAAACCGTTGCAGATAAATTGATGAAATTTGGAGAGCTAATTTTCCTCACTAATATCTTGAAACTGACCGAAGGATTTCAAGAAATATGTATTGCATTTTTTTCTAGCACTCAATAATATTTTAAAAATCGGTTTTTTATAGCAAAACTTTTTTCATTCGCATAATTCAAAGTTGATGCAAGAATATAAAAGATGCCTTGGTTCGGGACGAATCGATTGACCTATAATATTAATACATTTTATTGAAGAGTAGGGAAGTTATGGTAATTTATATATTTTGAAAATCGGTTTTTTATAGTGAAACTTTTTTCTTTAGCATAATTCAGAGTTGATGCAAGAATATAAAAGATTTCTTGTTTCGAAACGAATCGATTGACCTACAATAATAATGCATTTATCAAAGAGTAGGGAAGTTATGGTAATTTATATATTTTGAAAATCGGTTTCTTATAGTAAAACTTTTTTCATTGACATAATTTAAAGTTGATGTAAAAACAGAAAAGATGTGTTGATTCGAGTCAAATCGATTGACCTATAATATTAATAAATTTTATTGAAGAGTAAGGAAGCTATGGTAATGCATAATATTTGAAAATACGGTTTTTTATAGTAAAACTTTTTTCATTAACATAATTCACAGTTGATGCAAAAATGTAAAAGATTCCTTGGTTCGGGACGAATCTATTGACCTATAATATTAATACATTTTATTGAAGAGTAGGGAAGTTATGGTAATTTATATATTTTGAAAATCGGTTTTTTATAGTAAAACTTTCTTCACTAGCATAATTCACAGTTGATGCAAGGATATAAAAGATTCGTTGGTTCGAAAAGAATCCATTGACCTATAATAATAATGCATTTTATCAAAGAGTAGGGAAGTTATGGTAATTTATATATTTTGAAAATCGTTTTTTTATAGTAAAACTTTTTTCATTAACATAATTCAAAGTTGATGCAAGAACAGAAAAGATGTGTTGATTCGAGACGAATCGATTGACCTATAATATTAAGACATTTTATTGAAGAGTATGGAAATTGTGAAATTGCATAATATTTGAAAACACGGTTTTTCATAGCAAAACTTCTTTTCAGTAACATAATTCAAAATTGATGCAAGAACGGAAAAAATCTCTTGATTCAAGGCAAATTGCTTGATCTATAATAATAATAATAATAATAATAATAATACAATTTATTGAAGATTAAGGAATTTCTGCTCATTTATAATATCTGAATCATCAGGTTCAAACAGAAAAACTTTTTTCATCGACATAATTTAAAGTTGATGCATGAATAGAAGACTTTTTGATCATAAATTTTCGAATAGAGTAATATTATGACAATTTTTGTGAAGAAATCATAAAGCTGGGAAAGGGATAGGGTGCGACAGAACTTTTCCTTTCCCTTTTCCAGCTAAGAAAATTATTATTTCGAACCCAAGATTTGATTTGTCTGATTTGTCTTT
>CAKNXH010053365.1:0-24012 GCA_932178445.1 Andricus quercusramuli | reverse complement strand
TGTCAGTAGCAATGCTACGGCCAACATAGCCTTCAAATTCATGAGAGTTTTTTTCTTTATTATCTCACCTGAATTCATTGTAGTTTTTTAGGAAACCAGCTTATAAAGACATCTGACAGAAGATTAGTGCATATATAATCATTGAATCTAATATTCTCAGTCCCTACTTGTCTTAACTACATCATTATTCTACCCACCACCTCCTCCTCCTCCTATGCCCTCCTCCTCAGTTCCATCCTCTTCTTCTACGCTTTAACAGGTTATTCTATTGGGTTTAATTTTAAGATTCAACAGGAGAAACGTGGTTACAACTGGAAGAAAACCAGCGTACCCGATAGTGGTGCACTCGATCATAATCTTTATTAACCCAAGACCCCTTGTTAAAATGAAAACTAAGTTTACGTTTACAAAGTTGACATAGGAGAATCAACAGTATGTTCATGATTCTGTTAACCTGAAATCCTTAACTGTTTAAATGAATTTTCGTAGAACCACAATTAAATGTTGGTTCTAAGAAAATAATAATTTACATTCGTTATATAAAAGCAGATTTTAATATTATTGATTTTTACATAAAAGTCAAATATTATATGATGATGGAGATTTATCGAGCTCAGCGCAGAGGGCAGTACCGAGAGTGGCGATACATCTAGTATGCAGGAAAAAGGCATTACCTACAGTTTCCATAGTTTTTACATTCTCATTCTAATGAGAAGGTATTGGTTTTATGTTTTTTCAGTACCTACATGACTTAACCCTAATATTTATCGTATCCTCCTCCTCCTACTCCTCCTCCTCCTCCTCCTCCTAATCCTCCTCATCCGCTATTCTTTCTCCTTCTTCCACATAAGTTTTAATAGTTTATTTAACTTGATTTAGGATAATTCAAGATTCAACACGGAAAACATGATTACAACTACAAGAAAAAGCAGCGTATCCGATGGTGGCGCACTCTATGATAATCTTTGGTAACCCAGGTCCTCGGTTTAGTGAAACAAAGTTTCGTCTACTAAGTTGAAACAGTTGAATCAACTGTATATCCATTATTCTGTTAACCAGAAACCCTTGCTCCTTTAAATGGATTTTATTTAACTATAATTTTTCTTAAATGTTGGTTCTAAGAAAAAATAAGATTTGCAGCTGTTATACCTAATAGCAATCAATACTTTATTCGACATTTCTAGCATTATTTAATTAAATTTACGGATTACTCAATTATACGAAAGATGATTTCAACGTTTCTTACAGTCCATTATAATATTTATGTAGCTGATTTTATAAATTCTAACAAGAGCTTTCGAACTATATGTTCTTCACCCCAAAAATAGTTAAATCAATATTATTAAAAATTAAAAATTATTTCGGAGCTATGTGAAATCTGAGCTATATCGATATAAGAGTCTGAATCTCTCACTTTATTATGAGTTGATTTTTTATAATATAAAAATTAATTTAGTCTATAGCTTATAAGTCAATTACATCACATGGTTCTCTCTTGCACATGCTTCACTCATATTATTATTTATTCTTTCTTGTCTTCATCATAAGAAGGTGTTTCGTGGACTTTCTTGAAGCAGCTTCTTCTTTATTTAAAAACAAAATGACTCATTAACCCATCTTGTAAAAAGTGACTCAGTATCCCTTTTGTATTAGTGATTCAGCATCACGCATCTAAATACATTGATTTGACTCAATAGCCCTCTCATAAAAGTGGTTCAGTCCCCCTGGTCCAGTACATCTCTTGTATCAATGTTGGCAAGGTAGGAATTCATGATGATGTTATCAAAATATTTCAGAAACTTAGCTCGGACATGAACCACTTTAACTGTAGAATGTTCTCTGATAAAGATTGAAATTTTTAGTCAAAAGTATTATCTATAAGGAAGCAATAAACCAAATTTATGTAGACAAAACAGGATGTCATACATAACCCTCCATATCAAATTTCATCTGTTTACCTGCATCTTTTGAGCATTAAATAAATAAAGGTAGGATTTTTTTATCATATATTTATCTATAAGGAAGCCATAAATGATCCTTGCTTTTCATGCAATAACTATATGACGCAGTAGGAATTGCCAGGACAATGCAAAATATAACCTTGAAAGTATTTACACGAAATGTTTAATTGAGATAAGAAATAACCTTGAAACTGTTCACATGAATTCGGTTCTTATAATTGCGCAATATTCTATGATGTCATCAAGATCCTCCGAGAATACATATCCAGAGTCCGTCTTGTAAAGGTGACTGAAAAAGTTAGATCCGAAATCCGTCTTATAATGAGTATCCAGACACCATATTACTTTTTGGTTCTGAACTCCAGCTTTAATTATCTACTAATACAGTAGCTTTAGTCGATGATTGAAAATTCTCTAAATATTCAATTATATTAATTTTGTATTTAGCTGATTTTTTATATTTATTTTAAATTTTCAACGTGCAATAGGCAAAATTTTTCTGAATTAAGAATTCTAGATGAAAACAACTTATACATTATTGCATTATCACTATTAAAGAGATAACTCAAAAATCCTTAACAAGAGTTTTATTTCACTACTCACTTTTTTATGAATAAATTATTATTTTACGTTTCCTCTAATCTCCCTTTGCTATACATATCTAGCTTATATACACAGATGTACGTGTGTGTGTGACTAATACTATGTACTTGGTATTAAATAAAATAACGATTTCCCTGTTAGTATCTTTTATTTATTAAATATATGTAAACATACATTTTTTTTCTTATGTGGAACGTAGACATTTGCAATTTCGTACAATGAAATCTTAAAATTTAAAGGTATTTATGATTTAAAATTTTTCAAACTGAATATAATTCATATTTTGTTTAGATAACAATTTTTGTTATTTCAAGAATAAAATCATACACTCGTTGAAGATTCGTGGGTTCATAAATCCTGGAAGTGTTCATCAATGTAAGGAATTTTCTCCTAGTATGCCACCAAAATGAAATCTGGAAATTCTCACAGCTGATTAGCCTTGGATTTTTTTTACCATTGAAAATGCAATAATGGCAGTGAAGAGAGTATTAAAAGTTTCCTATGCCTTGATCTCTAAGGTGATGCTACATCGAGAATGCCTTGCCACAAGTTTTTATTGCTTTGGTCGAATTTCCAGTTCTGGTAAACATTTCTTGATTCATATTTCGCTTTGAGAAGTTTTATGACAGTGATTCCATGAACTCTGTTTAATTCCAGCTCTTTCATTATTTTTCATTGACTTTACACTGACCAATAACATTAAGTTTTTTGAAATCCATTTTTTCTCAATATATCCAGAGTTTTCAATCTTTATTGTTAACTTGCGAAGCTTACGAAAACGCAGTGTATCAATTAAGGACCAAGATGAGACTCTAAATGCGACCACCTTCTTTTTGCGCATTAACTTACTTTTATACTGATATTCTTCATTAATAATCCATAGAATCTGGATTCCAAAATACTCAGTGATTTGCAGATTTTGTATGCTTTTTTAATGACAATTTAGTTTTAAAGAAATTGAAACATTTTTCACACAACCACGAGGATCGATGGCGTTTTCCATTTTGTGAACTTACTAAACGCTGCAAATTCCGGATCCATGTAAAATGACATACTGTTCCTTTTAGATATTGGTTGGTATTTTTAGTAAAATCATCAACATTTTTACATAAAATAAGTAGATTGATTACAGGTTTCCTTGATGATATTCGCCTGACACGAATTGGTACTATTTGATCTTGTTTCTCATTTTTTATGTACTTTAAACCATAAACATTGACAGACAAATCATTCAAACGTTCAAATTTTGAAATACCTTTCACCATAATTGGAAAATCTATACCATCATAATGCAGCTCATCACTGAAATGTGGATATGAACTAGGTTTACAAACATTCTGCTTAGCTGGGTGAAGAGCTGCTATCACTGACCATAGAAATGAGTAGCAATCCTTACTTTGAATATTCACAACTGCCTTTTTCTCTCGTATATACTTTGGTAATTCAATAAAAGTTGGCGATTCGCAAATGCCACCGTGACTTTTCTCATTTTTTAGTTTAAGGCTTTGACTTCTCTCCTTTTTTAGTTTTTCAAGGCGTTCTTCCATTAATTTCAGAATGTTATTGAAGTCTTGGGAACTCATTGTGATTATTATAGCTGTCCAAGAAAGAAGTTGTGTGGTAATTGTCCAAATTTGGTGGAAGAAAAGCAAGTACACACTATTCACTTTATCACTGTAACACTTTAGTTAAATTGTTTGCATGGAGGTTTATTTGCGATTGAGGAGCTCAAGAGAAAATAGCTTCTTTTATAGGCGCTTACCCCTAATACCAAATTTCTGGAGACTCTTGCACAATATTACCAGATATTGCATCATATGATGCAACGAAGTTCTGGAAGATTCTGCGTTATAATCAACACGTTTGGGATATAATTTTTTTTTGCAATGCAAAATTCTTTTTAGAAATTGCGCGGTATAATTTTATGACTACAAAGGGATTCCTGGAACGAGGATGACGTCACCAGAATGGAATTTTGTTGACCAGGAATTGTTTAACATTATATGAAATTTGAGACCCCCTGACGCATTATGTAGGCAAAGTCTGAGGGTATTTTCGTTTAAATTAAAATGTTTTATCTAAAAGGAGCCAATAAATCAAATTTATATTGTCAAAACAGGATGTAGCTGTAGATAAGGATTCCTGGAACGAGAATGACGTCATCAGAATGGAATTTTGTTTACCAGGAATTGTTTAACATTATATGAAATTTGATGCCCCTAACGCATGATGTCGGCAAATGCCAAAGGGTGATTTTGATTAAATATTTATTTCGGCTGGCATATAATTGCGCAATATTATGCCATGACGCATCAGGAATATACATGCACTGCTGAAACCTGTTCAAACTTGCAAAATGTAACCTTGAAAGTATTTACGCGAAATGCTTGAGATAAGCAATAACCTTGTAGCTATTTTCTACATGGATTCGGCTAGCAGAATTGCCCAATATTATGATATGGCACATGAGGAATGTACATGCACTCTTCTTCTGAAACCTGCTTAAACTTGCAAAATACATTTCGCAGAAAATTGCGCCCTAAAAATAATCATATCACATACGCACCCCGACTTCAAAGGCACCGACTATTTTTTTCTCAGAATTATCTTGACAATGACAAGCAATTATATACGGGGGTTGAAATACAACACCACCGACTACGTCCTCAACTTATCTCCCGGGCGGCGGCTCACGAGGGATGATGACTCATCACCTTGCACTCTTAACTTCCCTCACACAGGCACACAGACACACGCTATATAAATTATATTATATTATTATTATTATTATTATTATTATTATATTATATTATTCGAGGCGGCTCACGAGGCATGATGACTCATCACCTAGCAGCCTGCATATCTAGACTCCGTCTTAATATCCAGACTCCGTTCTAATCGTACGGAAAAAGTGATCTAGAACTGCCCCTACCTATCTACTGCTATCAGCGTCTCAATGCAGAATTTATGAGATCAAGGAGCTCGTATACAAATGATTTTTGCAGAGATAAATCTTACGACCATCGAAATGCCGATCCTCAGGGATAAAGATTTTTTTTAGATTCTGAGGTGTCCTCCTTTCAGAAAATTGTCTTTCCGCAGCTTCTTCCATATTTTATAAAAAGAATCAAATATAATAATTGAAATTATTACAAGGTATATAAGACAAGGTTTCTAAATTTTTCCTCCATTCCGATCATTTATAATTCTTATAAATTAGAACAATTGTCCCCCTTCATGCAACTGTTCAGAGTGCATGGAAAATATATCGATAACTCCATGAAAAGAACCTCTTTCAAAGCGTACGTCTTAAATAAAACGACAATTCACTGTGGCGTCGGTCGTCTAAAATAACGCAAATTAATACCTTCTGGTTTAGTATTTATTTAGCATTGATATACACGGAAAAAAATTTGTACTGGAGGAATTACTGAACTGGTTACGTTGTGGCGGATATGAGAAAAATTCGGTGAATTAACAATAACTGTTCTGTAAATCATTTCGAACTGTTGGGTCATAATTACAGAACTGATAATAAGTACTAAAAATTGGTGCCGTAAAAGTTCAAAATGATTATTACGAATAAGTTGAAGAGAAACTACATCTGTGCTGTGAGAACCACGGTTCTCGGTCGCTTAAAATTACAGAACTCTACTGTGTTTTGGAATACATGGACGTGGCGGCGCGCTGCACATGTGTGTGTCGCAAACACAGTTGCGATACGACAGTAGTGTTGCGTCAGTGTGTGTCACTGATGTGCGTCCCGGCATCGCATCAGCGAGATTCAATAAATAATCAATAATCAAAATTACAAAAACAAAAAATCAATGGAATCACCATGTACATTTCGCATTGGTCCCAGTTTTTTTTATATCTTAAACTAATTACTTTGAAAATTGATAAACAATTGCTCACGTGAGGTTTTAGAATTGTGTACGACTTTGGTAACGAAGCTAACTCTCGTTATTCAACACAGCGTTGTATCTAAATTTAAAATATTTTTATATTTAATTTTCTTGACAAAAAATCTCATTAATTAAAAATTTACTGAGAAAAGATCTTCATTAATGAGTTCTGTAAATGAGGTGACTTCCTAAAACCAAAAATGTATAATAGTTCGTTATTTTGACATCGTCGAAGCTTGAAAATGCTTGAATGTTTTGAATAATTTATTCAAATTGTTTTCAACCTTTACATCACAAAATAAACAATTTTACTGATGTAATAAAAATAAAGTTATCGCATAGTGGTGAGACTTAATTTTTTCAGTAGTGTATGGAAGTAATTTTGGAAGGAGTAGACTTACACAATTTCAGTAAAATGTTAATACAATTGACAGGATTATTAGATCAGGAGCTGTTATAATATTTAAATAAGCTATATATCCCAGATTTTTTCTATTTTTCTTCTTCAGAGTTATTCATCCCGAAAAATATTAGAAACCCACATAGAATTAGTGAAATATAATTAGTGAATAAAAATCTGATAAAATTCATAGAATTTGAGGTGAATTTAAAAACCTTCGAATTGAATTTTAAAAATTGAAAATTTAAATAAAATCCTTTGAATTCAGTGGTTTTGAAAAAAAAAAACTAGGAAATTGGTGTAGATCTGAATTTAATAATGTCGTTAACCCTTGGAATCTTTGTTTTAATTTTTTTGAAAGAAAAGTCACTAAAGTGATATATTATAATATTAAATGAATGAATATAATATTCAATGAATGAAATGTTATAAAAATCTTGAAAGTTAGGTTTCGGATTATGTTGCACGTAGCAAGTCTTACTTTGTGAATGTAAAAAATAATCTGCTTTTCGTAATAATTTTATGTAAATTCAAAACACTTGTGACATTTATATTTAATTTACTGGAATATTTTTCGCTATCATTAGAGGAACTACTTTAAATCATATACAATGTTCTCGAATCAAATAAGATTTTCTGTGAAATCTATAGAAGAATGTATCCTTCACCTTCCTGGAGAATAAACCTAGTTTTTTTTCTCTACAGAAAGGTTAATTAGTGTGCGCATATAGTGGATTTTTCCAGTATTATTTATTCAATAGGTTTGAGTACCTATTTTTATAAATGTATTAACAAGAGTTTTCCATACAAAATTTGTTTTATTTCATATCTTAAACCTTTTGGAAAGTAGAGGGATTGGTTTTAACTGATTTTTAAATTCAGTGTCTCGATACGCTACTTTCTAAAAATCATTTCCAATTCCCAAAAATTAAATTTATTGTATTAAAAATATTTTCGAAACTGGAAATTATATTTCAGTTCAAGTAAAATAATAATGATTGTTGCCTTAATCTGTAAACTGAATTTTCTTTTATTCAAGACAAATATATTTTTTTTACAGGTCCATTACTATAGAAAGAAATATATTTTTACATTAAAAATGGATCCTGCTATACTGAACATTAATAGAAACTTTTATAATTATATCGTCTCACATTTAAACTTTTGAAATTAAAACATTTAATGCATGATTTATTATGATTATGTTTAAAATTAAACAATCTTTCAAAAGAATTCAATTTTTTAAGTTTACAATTTCAAATTTAAAAAGTGTGAAATTCGGAATTATAAAATCAGGGTGTCTAGCAACTCGGGAAATCCGGGAATTTGCCTGGAATCTTGTGTATCTTGAAAAATACGGAAAAATAATGGAAATTCCTGAGCAGATCTGGGAAATATGTGGTCACAAATTTAGGTAGAAATTTTCCTTTTCTGCGTGGAATTATTATTATAAAGTTATACGATTCAATGGTAAAAGCGCGTGACGATTTGGTCGGGGTCGATCAGAAGCTGTGAAACTTTTGAAATTTACTAAACAAAACCAGGGGCAGGTAATCAATCCGTCTACTGATGTCAGAATAAAAGTGAAAGATTTTTTTGATTTCTTCTAGTAAATTCCTGATCGTATTATCGTCCTTAGTTTTGAATTATAAACTATTGGCATTGAAGCTTAAAATTGCTTTCATTTAAACGCTGACTACTTTATGCGTATAAAAAGGAAGCTCTCAATATTATTCAATGGAATAATTTTAAATGAAATGACATACAAATCCACGTTTTTATTTTCCATGCTCTAAATGGAAAAATGAATCAATACATTTTTAAATTTTGAAAATTATATAATTTTGAAGACATTTTTGATTAGAAACATTAAAAATTAAACATTTTTCAATTGATGGTTTGAAATAAAATTTTTTATTTGAAGTCGTTTGCAATAAATAATTGGTCAGTTGTTATTTATAAATTAAAAATATCACTTGCAGTTTCAAAATTCAACAAAATGAAACAATTAAAATTCTTACCTTGAAAGGTTAAACTTTGCACTCAACGATTTAAGACTTTATATTTGAAACAATTCACTTTCAAATTGTTTAATTTTGAATATTTAATTTATATGTCATTGCTTATTTTAAATAAACAGCCCAATACTGCTAGATATTTTGAAAATGCCTTTTTTAACTAAAAAATTTCAATTCGCAATGGGTTAAAAATGGAATATTTAAAACTGAAACAATATTTGAACGCGTGTAATTTTAAATTAAATAAAAGAGTTTAATTACGAGTCTATTCACTTTGAATTATTTAATAATTGAATATAGTTTACAAAGTTTCAATCGAACGTTTACACTTGTTCAACTACTAAATTTGCCACTTTCCGGTTTTCCGGGTTTAAAAAAATCCTGGACATTTAGCGGTCTAGCGGCTACCACATTTTAAAATTATTAGTTTTAAGGTAAAAAATTGAAAATTCAAAAGGTCGAAAAAATAAATTTTTCCCAACATTGTTTTCATGTTTTTTTGAACATCAAAGTATATATTTGTTCTGGCAAAGTTTTAGTTAGATGTTTTTTCCCAAGTTTTACTTTTTATTCATATTAGTATTTACTTCAGTCATTGCTACACTATTTTCAATCTACGCATATATGTTGGAATTTTTACCCATACATTTTTTTAACATTTTCTTATAATTCTTGTATGTTTTGTTTTGAGCGATATGGTAAAACATACAACATTTCGACATCAAATATTTAATACTATGTTCAAATATTTTTGACCAAAAATGTTGACCAAAAATTTTGGGTCTGGCACTGGTCGTTTCTCACAAGCGGTGAGAATTTTCTTGGTTAGTATATAAGGACCACTTCGGCCAATATCCTCAGCACTATACCATGTATATATATATATATATACGTTAGGTTAGGCTATAGAATCATATTATGTTTGTGTGCGTACAATAAGTTAAGAATGTGGCTCTCGTGTGTATCATCCGTCCGTCCTTGCTTCCTTCCTTCTAATATACAAAGTAGTAGTATATAAATCGGAATTTTTTTTCGTGTTGGAAACGACGGCGCGGTGATGTAGAAATCACAGAACTCTGCCGTGTTTTTGATTTGAGAAGCGTTCTGTGAAATATCCAGTCCTCCACTTTGTTTTTAACGGACTTTAGTTTCGCAAATTTCAAAGCTTCCTGTTGCTAAAATTACTGTCCCATTTAAGAATTCTTCCTGCATTATATTTAATTCTCATAGAAAAAGTTCTGTAGAATTAGAATAACGTAGGTCTGTAATTATTACGGATTTTTTCTCATATCCGCCACATCGGAACTAATTCTGTAATTTCTCAAGTACACATTTTTTCCGTATAGTATTAATTTAGTATTATTATAATTCAGATTTTTTTTAATGTACTTGAAATCCTTTGAATTCTGTTAAGTTCTTTAGATTCTTTTTAATTACTATGAATTGCATACAATAATTTTAAAATCTTTCAAATTCCTCTGAAACGTTACATTCTTATAAAATCTTCATAATTCCCGGAATTACACTGAATTCCTTGAATTATTTTGAACATAGAATAATTCAAGAAATTTATAGAATTCAGGAATTTATAAAGTTAATGATTTCGGAGAATTCAAGAAATTGGTAAAACAGGTAGAATTTAAGAAATTCGGAGAATTCAAGAAGTTCGCGGAATGTTAGGAATTGACAGAATTCGCAGAATTTAAGGAATTTACAAAATTTAAAAAAATCACATAATTTAAGGAATTCACAGTAATATGTTTTGAATTCCGAACTCCAAAAACGGTACGCTTTTTTATTTTATATTGAAATCAACCATCCATGTTAAAGTGCGTGTGGATACTTGGGTAGGTCTTGTCAAATTTGACACTTTCGGTGATGGAAAGTTAAAGTTTTCTTATACAACTCTTGGATCATAAGTTTTGATATCCGATGTCAAAAATCGGTCCAATTTCTCTTTTGGTAGAAAAATTCAATTTTTTTGGAAAATTAATTTTTGCGCTTGCATTTTTTTTATTGTTCAATTCGCATTCATGAATATGGAAATTTTTTTTTTTAAATTGGTTTTGAAACTGATTTTTTGGGGAGGCTGATTACAAATCATGGAGTCACAATTGTTGTATTCAAGATGGCGGACGCAATATGGCGTCGAAAATAAAAAATTCAACTGATTTGGCTAAAAATGTTTACTTATAGGTGATCTCGAAAGGTTATTGGGGAGCTAATTACAAATATGGAGTTGAACTTTTTTAATTCAAAATTACGGTCCCAATAAGATAGCGAAAATAAAAAAATTTCGCTGGATTATGCTAAAAATTCTATTCGCGGGTTTTTGGCGTCGCTGATTACGAATCTGTGAAAATCTACAAACCCTACATGGTGGTGAAAATGAGAAAGTTCCGACGGATTTGGGTAAAAATTGTTACTCAAGGTTTTTTGGTTCGCTAATTACAAATATGGAGTAAAAATTCAAAATTTAACGTCTGGCAAACAAAATATTGGAATTTCTACGGAAAAAGTAAGATTTTTCCTTATAAATTTTAAGAATTCTTGGCAAATTGGGGATATATCTCTCATGCAGTAGTATTTATCTAGAGGTGACACTTGTTACCACACGTATGGCTACGTATATATACGATCTCATGAGAGATAACACTTCCCTTATCCCTTGGAAATTTGATTCGAGCAGATCTATCGTCTGAAACGTCAGGGCTGTTGACGTGAAACTATCCCGTCGAATTCCAATTTCCCCGTATCATAGAACTCGAAAAACATGCTGCTACCAGCCGAAGGTCTGACATGATGTACCCTTCGACATAATATGCCAACAGCCCTTCGTCGCTTTGACTGAACACTTCCCTTCGATTTGAAAAAAACCTATTTTTAAAAAACTGCAGCCGCGCTCCATGCCACCTTGTATGCAAATGTCGCTGTTCCCTTCACTCACCCCAACTCGATTCGAGTGTTCTATCGACCCCTTCGTTTACCGACTCACTGATTCTATTCCTCCCAAGTCCTCTTTTTCCCAGAAACCTCAGGGGAGTGCAAATCGTGACAAACTGTTTTCATTAATATCGATTCATCTTGCTCTTGGAGTTGGGAGACTGCGAGAAACTCTTCTTCCTATCTTGCAAAATGATGCGATTGTCTCTCGTTCGAATATGAAATAAGAATCACCTCCTAAATATATAAAATATAGACAACTGCTGAAAATTTTCGGAAAATTTCGACACATTTAGGATACTAAAGTAACTGAAATTTCCGAAATTATGTTGCTGAAAACTAAATTCAGTAACTTTTATAGCAAATTTTACTACATTTTTATTAGCATTCATAAGCGGCATCTGAGAATTACAGATAGTTTTTTCGAATTCATAAATGCTAACAGAAATATAAGTTATCGTGACCGTCAGAAAAAGTAAATATCGGCGAAAAAATTATAGGCATCTGCCTTTGAAGCTCAATAACTCAGCCAAAAAAATTCTAGAGTGATAAGTAAATAGTCACTTGAAAGCTGAAAGTGTTCCATGTAAATGAGCTTGAAGACGTTACTGTAACAAAAATTTTGTACTTTGCAGACTGAAAAATGTAAAAAAAGTAAGGAATTTCGGGCATATTCAAAAAGAGTCAAGTTTAGAGCATTGTTTCTTATGGAAGTAGCAATGGGGAAAGTTTGAAAAAAATCATGAATATGAGAAAAAAATTTGTGAACAAATTGCAGTTGACAAATTTAAGAAATAATAAAAATTGTTGCTCAAAATTACAAAAATGTATAATTATACTATCTTCAGTTCTAATAACGATATTAAAGCGACCCAAACTCCAACACGCAGAAAAAAATCCTGTTAAACTTACAGGATTTTCAGTTAAAATAGGGACAGCATTACTGAAAATTCAGTAAACTCTGCAGAAACTTGGGTACAGACAAGTTATGCTGTCCCTATTTTAACTGAAAATCCTGTAACTTTAGCAGGCTAATTTTTCTACGTGAAATTGTAACGGACCATACAAATAATGGGTTTTTTCGCTGATCTAAGCCAATACGCAAAATTTCGTAAAATCTTTAAAACAAAAGTTATAGATCTCATCGAGACACACATTTTTTGTCCTAAGCATTTTTTCCTACTAGTGATAGTTTTCGTGAAAATTAGTGATACTTCTGATGAAATGTAACAGATTTCAGTGCAATAAGCGACAGGTCTTTCTCCACCTTCCGCACCCACGAGACGTTTGAAAGGGGTAGGAGTTTGACCAACATTATTTCCGTAACCAGTCACAGGGGTGCCTTTCCGCCCCCCGCGAGACGTTAGAAAGGGGAAGGGGGGGGGGGGGGTTGATTACTATTATTTCTGTGACAAGTGACAGGAGCGCCATGTGCATCCACGAGATGTTTGAAACATTGGAGACGGTGGTTGCTGCCATTACTTACGATCTGTCGTCGCCCGCGCAACTTGAGCCTGTCGCCATGCTAATGAACAGTAAGGAAAGAGCTAACGGTTAGATGTATCACAAATTTTCGCGAAAACTATTACTCGTAGATAAAAGTGATTCAAAAAAAAAATGTGTAGGTCGATGAGATCTACAACTTGTGTTTAGAATATTTGGCGATATTTTGCGTATTGGCTTAGATAAACGAAAAAGGCCATTATTTTTATAGGTATTCCATGAAAATCAATGTATCACTAATTTTCGCGAAAACTATCACTCTTAGAAAAAAATGTTTGAAGCAAGAACTATGTACCTTGATGAGATCTATAACTTTTGTTGGAAAGATTTTGCGAAATTTTGCGTATTGGCTTAGATAAACGAAAAAAAAACATAATTTGTATGGGTTTTTTTTTTTATGGTTTCAGCAGAAGAATCGCCTTGTCGCAAATTTTCACTATCATATTTGTAATCAGCGCGTCAAAATACATAAGTATACGGAGTTTAAAGAAAATCGGAGAATTCAGCTATTCGAAACTGCACCCATTTCTTTTGTTGGAAAGTAAGTGATGGTAACAAGCGGGGGTGCATTTTTTTGCTGCCGTTCAGAAGGGGCGTCAATGTCTGAACAAGAGTTCGGAAGCACTGGTCTTCCCAACCGAAAAAATGTCTCAAAATATCGCGTTTTTCCCCTGAAGTAAAATAATCACTTCCTTCCAGGCAATTGTAAATAATTACAGAGCCTATCCGTTAAAGTTTGGAGTTTGAATCGCTCTAATATCTTCATTAGAACTGAAGATAGTATAGTTGTACATTTTTATAATTTTATGCAACAATTTTCATTATTTCTCAATTTTTCCACTGCGATTTGTTCACAAATGTTTTCCTCATATTCACGAATTCTTTCAAATGTTTCCCATTGCCTCTTGTATAAGAAATAATGTTCTTAACTTGACTCTTCTTAAATGTGCCCTGAATTTCCTTACTTTTATTTACATTTTTCAGTCTGCAAAGCACAACCTTTTTTTCTACATTAACGTCTTCAAGCTCATTTACGTGGAACACTTCCAGCTTTCATATGACCATTTACTTATTACTCTCACATTTTATTTTGGGTGAGTTGTTAAGCTTCAAAGGCAGATGCCTATCATTTTTGCATCGATAGTACTTAGTAACTGCGCACTCTTCGCTTCTCGATCACGTTTGAAGCGGACAGAGTATGGTGGTTGTGGTCATGGGCGGTAATGCCCTGCAAAAGGTTGTGTTAAATTACACTGAAAGAAATAATTCGACGACACACGCATAATTCTAGTTATTCCAACCATAATGTATTGCTCGGTCAGATACAGCGATACGGTTTGCGTATTTTACCCACACCATAATTGCTGAAGCATTATTACCGATTGAGTCATATGTTTCAATAGATATTTCTAAACATAAGATGGCTGTAGTTGAAAGAATTTACGGTTGCGTTAGACTGAATTTGGTTGTGGCAAATCAACCATACGCAGGACTGTCTGAGCTGCTCTCCCCGTTGAGGAGATCTAATCATTACCGTTCGGATATTCTAATGTTATGCATGTCTCATATACAATGCTAATGAGGGTGTATCTTCCATATTGTCGTGCAGTTAAAATTGATTTAAAAATTCGATATTTTTTGTACTTTTGTTATCAAAAGTATTTTTCAAGATTCACAATTCACAAAATTCAAATATTATTCTTAAGATAAAAAAATGAAAGGCAAGTAAATGCCACTTGTTTGTGAAAATAGCTATAGGTCCAGCCTTATTCATTTACAACTCTTGTATGTGTCACATCCCGTGACGTTCATATATGTTAATATATTTATTCATATATTTATATATTTGCATGCTTATACTAATAAATACTTAATGAATATAGAGCGCATATTGTGCACTGTGTAGTGCAGCTATACATATATATATAGTCAGCACGTTGTACACTGTAAGATATAGCTATATATATGTCCGGCACGAGAGCAGAGGTATAGAATATAGACTATAGTAAGAACATTGTAATTCGTAGCGTACACTGTCTAACCATAGACGCATAGAGTATAGGGCCCAAAAACCACGTGGAAACTGGAGAACATAGCTATAGATATACTGAACACATTACAAGCCGTATAGTATATCTATATATACATACGTGACGTACGCGTATACAGGATCGTTGCAGCATGCACGAACGTCGGCATAGGCCCTATAAAAAGTGAATGGACCAAGATAGGTCAGTTAGTTTTTAGTCAAAAAATTAGAAGTTACAGTTCCGTACAACTCTTCTCTATTTCCTACGGTTTTCCCCGATTCGACTGTCCAGTGTCTAGTGTGTCAAACCGGTATCCTTCGCGTGTTAGTGTGTGCCCTTGTGTCAAGTGTTGTGCACCGGGAAACCCGAATCTAGGATTTCCCATCTTGGATTACTTCGTACCCATTCAACCCTGAATTGGAACCCTTATTGTTTACATCAAGGTGCACAACCCCTTTCTTTCACACCACTACACGGAGACCATCTAGATATCATTTGATTCTTCAATCAAATCAATAAACCGGTAAGTTCTAATTTTAATAAATCTAATTTCATTATCTAACTCCTTTTGGGCCATAATACATGAGTCTCCTTTATTTTAAAGGTCCTGGCCAAGGATTAGAGTGTCTACATGCCTTCCTTCAGTTTCTTGTGCTAAAGCCTTAATAAACAATACGTTTCAAGTGTAATTGATTATAATAAATTGTTTAAACTAATCTATATTTATTTATTGGCTACTCTTTCCTCTTCCCTGTGCGAGATCTTCGATCTCAACTAAAACGAGGAACCTAATTAAAAAGGAAAGTATTTTACGTTTTCCATGACGTAACATACAACCTTTTTATGGTGCATCGGCCGGGAAACCAAACAAAAGAGAGCCAATATTTAATTTGTTTAGAGAAAAGTTTATTTTATATACATTTTTTTAAGCACAAAGAACCTGAACGAAGACAGGTAGCTTATAACATTTACATTCTATTGCTGTGAAATATGTCCGTAAATACATATAACCAATGCCTAATGAAAAACCTGTAGATTTAGGGAACATTAAAAGAACTATTACCAGGAATCTTGCTAAACAAAACCCCCAACTAGCTAAGCAAGTAGAATCAAATAAGAAAGGGCTTGAGAGTGATAGGAAAAATAAAATTAATGTTGAATTAGAAAAACTAGATTTAGAATTCGGTAGCGATAATTCAGATTTTGACTGTTCTGCATTCATTAATCCCGGTGATACTACATTAATCAATACAAATTCAAGCTTAATTAGTGGTTCTGTAGACCAAAATAAAACTCTAACAATTGATGACGTGATCGATTATCAAACTAACGTAAAGTCATTATTAAGTTCAACGCTTTCTCAGCTAATTTGTGAGAAAAAAACAAAAGAAAATTCATTTCCTGATTTAAATCGCGCATCAATAATAAGTGAACACGATAGTGACGACATTGCAAGCGACGAAGACTCGACAACACAGAAAAAAATGACACTGCCAACTAATCAACAAGTTTCCCTTCGCGACGCGCTCGAAATAATCCCTATTTTTGACGGAAGTAACATCCCTTTAGCTCATTTTATAGAGGGATGCACAGAAGCAAAAGCTATAATTCCCACACAGGCACATGAGAATCTTGCTAGATTAGTTAGAAGTAAATTGACCGGAGAAGCGCGGAAATGCATATTCGGAAATACGTTTCGAACTTTAGATGAATTAATAGAGAAACTAAAAAAGGTTTATGCTCCCGCGAAAAGCGTATACCAGCTGCAAGGAGAACTAGGCAATATATTTATGTGGGATAAAGAAAATGTTATATCATACGCTGCGCGAATAAAAGAACTAGCAGATAGGATCGAAGACGCGCATAAATTAGGCAATGATGGTGCCACGGATGACACGTTTAAAGCAAATCTAGAAGATGATGTGGTTAAATGTTTCAAAAGGGGTTTACGTTCAGAAATAGAGATAAGATTAAAACATAACGTGAATGAAACTTTTAAAACTCTTATCAATGAGGCCCTAGAAATTGAAAGAAAATTAAATGCATGTTCAGAATTGCGAAAAAATAAGCCAAACAAATCTTCAGAAGAAGAATCAGAATCGCGAATTATTACTAAAAACAATAAATTCAATGTTGCTCAGGACACTAAAATAGCATGTTTAATTTGCGGAAGACCGGGACATGCGACCGAAAAGTGCTACCACCTCGAAAACTTTCGACAAAAAATCTTTTCCGAAAATCCGGATGTTTCAAATTCAATTCAAAACCAATTTTTACAAAATACACCTCAAAGAAATTCTAATAATCACAATAAATGGAATTCTGCACAAAATCCAAATTTTGGACCCCGACAGAATCAAAATTTTAGATCTGGACAAAATTCAAATTTTAGACCTGAACTAAACCAAAACTTTGTGCCTAGACAAAATCAAAATTTCGGATACCGACAGAATCAAAATTTCAGTAACTGACAAAATCCAAATTTTGGATATCGCCAAAATCAAAATTTTAGTAACCGACAAAATCAGAATTTTGGAAACCAACAAAATCAAAATTTCGGATACGGACAAAATCAAAATTTTAGATCCAGGCAGAATCAAAATTTTGAGCCTGGTCAAAACCAAAAGGGAAATCCTGAAAATACAAATAATCAGCAGACCCGCCCATATCCCACCCAAGGATCTAAAATTATTTGCAATTTTTGTAATTACCCTGGTCACATCGCTAAGGATTGTTATAAAAAGAGTAGATATTTACAAAATCAACAAAGCCCACAAAATTATACGCAGAACCAGGAAAACTCCAACGCTATTCCCCCAATGGGTGCTGGGAGGAAGGCGCCAACCCATTAACTAAAGCACCTATAGAAATCTCGAGTGAGGAAAATGATATCAAAATTCATATCAGTAGGAATAATATAATTCCTTCGATCATGGTATCTGCCGTTGGTCTGAAAAACCCGGCACGTATGATGATCGACACTGGTGCTGGTCGAAATTTAATTAAAAGAAGTGCGATTGACCCCGAAGTAAAAATAAATAAAAATGAAGTGTTGAGACTAACAGGAATTAATGATCTACCTGTCTATACTCTAGGTCAAATTAAGGTTATGATACTTGGATTTTTAACTACTTTAAATATAATTCCTGATGACGTACCAGTAGATGAAGATGGAGTCTTGGGCTCTGAATTTTTTCTTAATAATAAAGTAAATATACATTACACATATAAATGTATTGAAATTAACGATGCAACTTATCCTTTTGAACAAACTGGCGTTATCACAATCCCGGCACGAACAATTTTTGATTATTATGTAAAAATAGAAAATACAGAAAAAAGTGAAGGATATATACCTCAATTATCAATTGGAGAAGGAATTTTTGTGGGTCAAGCCATTGTAAAAAATTGTGGAGGCAAAGCCTACGTTAAATATGCAAACATAAATGAACAACCTGTAAAAATATCAATTCCTAGCGTTCAATTACAAGATTTTGAACAATGCGAACTAAACAATTCAACAAATCTATCTAATTTTTCAGAAAATAAAAATGATGAAACTTTGCCTAATTTGATATTAAATAGTTTTTTGAAATCCGATGAAAAGTCTAACCATTTCTGCCAATTTTACAAGATCACAGGCGAAGAAAGAGTAGAAATCATTAAAAAACTACTACGGTTAGATCATTTAAATATGGAGGAATATGAACACGTTGAAAAATTAATTACTAAACATGCAGATTGCTTCCACATTCTGGGAGAATACTTAGAACCTACAAACATTCTCCAACACTCCATACCAACAACAGATGATTGCCCTATTTTTTCGCGACAATATCGATTTCCCCCAGTTCATAAGGAAGAAATCATCCGCCAAGTGGATGAATTATTGAAAAACAATGTAATAAAACCCTCCCAATCACCTTACAATACACCAGTTTGGATCGTTCCAAAAAAGCAAGACTCACAAGGAAAAAAGAAATGGCGAATGGTACTTGATTTTAGAAAATTGAATGAAAAGACAATTGGTGATTCATATCCTTTACCAAACATTCACGACATTTTAGACCAGTTAGGATCTGCTCGTTATTTCTCTGTTTTTGATTTAGCTACGGGTTTCCATCATATAAAAATGGATCCCAAAGATGCACACAAAACTGCGTTTTCAACCTCTTATGGACATTACGAGTTTGACAGAATGCCTTTCGGTTTGAAAAATGCACCAGCAACATTTCAACGACTAATGGATTTAGTTCTAACGGGACTTCAAGGAACAGAACTTTTTGTTTATCTAGATGACATTGTGATTTACGCGAATACTTTAGAAGAACATGAATCAAAATTCAATGAACTAATGAGCCGATTACGGAATGCAAATCTTCATTTACAACCCGACAAGTGCGAATTTCTACGACACGAAGTAGGATATTTGGGACATATTATAGATAAGGATGGAGTTCGACCTGATCCGAAGAAAATCATGGCAGTAAAAGACTTCCCAACTCCTAAAAATCAAAAGCATATCAAACAATTTTTAGGTTTAGCAGGATATTACCGTAGATTTATAGAAAATTTTGCCAAGATAGCAGCCCCAATCAATCAGCTCCTTAAAAAAGATATATCATTCAATTGGACGGAGAAGCAGCAACAAGCGTTCAATATTCTAAAAGATAAATTGTGCCAAGAACCACTTTTAATTCGACCTGATTTTTCAAAACCTTTCATTGTAACTACAGACGCATCAGGTTATGCCATAGGCGGAATACTTTCGCAAGGTAAAATAGGTAAAGACCAACCAATTGCCTATGTTTCAAGATCATTAACCGATACTGAACGTAAGTACGACACGTATGAAAAAGAAGCATTAGCAATAGTCTACTCCGTAATATATTTTCGCCCTTATTTGTACGGACGAAAATTCACCCTCGTTACAGACCATAAGCCCCTTGTTTGGTTCAAAAACTCTAAGGATCCTTGTTCTCGAGTTTCAAGATGGCGATTGAAGCTCGCCGAATATGATTATGACGTCATCTATAAAGCAGGAAAATCAAATGTTAATGCAGATGCGCTTTCAAGGAACCCCGTTCTAGAAAATGACGAAACCGTAGGAATTAATATAATTTCGGAAAATAACTCAACATTCGAGGAAGAGAATCCTATAACTTCCATGGAAATCTTGAACTTTAAGAATCATGAAAATTCAGATTCCGAAGAAAATATCAAAATTAATTGCGAATCTTTGAAGGAAAAAACTCCTGAAATTCTTCATAATTTAATAAGTGAGGAATCACTGAATGAAATACAAAATGAATCTTTTGATAGTCCAATACAGAAACTTCTATATCTTTCAATATTACTTTTAATTCCAAAACTTATAAAAAGAAACGAATTTCTCTGTCAATCTTGGAATACTGTGGTTACAAGAGGACAGAAGCAAAAATACAAAGAGCAAGCAGAAATGAATGAACAAATTGAAAATCAAGGTAAGTCACATGGAGATAGTGAGGAAGAATATTTACCTCCCTCGCCTGCTGTCAAAAAAGCACGAGGCAGGCCCAAGAAAGCTGTGCTTACAAATGCAAGCAACCCGCAAGCCTTAAAAAAGAGACTCAGACCGAGAAAAGAGGCAATCACTGATGAGTCTCTGAATTTGAAACAAAAAACGCACACAAAATTTGAACATGAAGATGAATCTGATTCAGATACAGAATATTTTGATAATTCAAGAAAGCAAGTTAAGAAGAAGAAGAAGAAAATTTACCAGAAATCCAAGGCAAAGCCTGCTACACAACAAGAAGAGAAGGAAAATGAAGAAGAAGATAATTTCTCAACTTCGGAAGATGAGGTCCTAAAAGACGGAAATTTTCAAAATTTTTCAGATGAAGAAAACTTTGTTGATGAAGAAAATATGCAAGAACTTTCAGAACCAGAAGATTTTCCAAAGGGAACAAACGGGAAAAATCTTGAATTTTTTCAAGAGATAAATGAAGATAAATTAGAAGAAAGTAAACCCCCTCCAGAACCCCCTCCTTTGAATACTCAAACACATACACAACAAAATGTTGTTGAGTGCCGTGATCAATTAACGATGCGTAAAGATAATTACGCTTATTTTGTTGCTACTGACGGTTCCCCACGTGACAATGGATCAAGAGCCTTGTCAAAACGTGGAATTTTACCTAAATTGAGCCAACTTGAGAAAGGACTTGTTAAAGAAATAAAGAAAGGGCAGCAGTATCATTTAGCCCTTCCTATTGAAGCTGATTCTAAAGAAAATTTGTCAGACACTTTAAGCAGTATTAAACTTTCAATACTTTCTTTGCATTCAATATCAGTGAAACTAAATTTACGATCTATTATTATCGCAAAAACTTCACAAGTTAATCACATAGGTTGGAAAGAAATACGTGAAATTCTAATTTCAACTTTTTCGGATTCTTCTACCAAAATTATAATATGTACAGGAATAGTTCATTACCCAACAAAAGAACAGCGAACTCAATTACTTGAAGAGGCACATTCTTCAGCTTTAGGAGGTCATAAAGGTGTTACAAAAACTTATCATCGAATTCGTCAGAATTATTATTGGGAAAATATGAAAATTGATATTCAGAAATATATTCAACAGTGTTTGCAATGTCAGATTAAAAAATTAGTTCGCGTAAAGACAAAAAATCCCATGATAATAACGGACACGCCTGGAACCGCATTCGAAAAAATTTCAATGGACATAGTTGGCCCACTTCTACAAACAACAACAGGCAACGTAAATATCTTAACTATCCAAGATAATTTTACAAAATATGCTTTAGCTTTAGCAATTCCAGACGCGAAAGCTTCAACAGTAGCTGATATTTTTGTTAAAAAATTTATATGCATTTACGGTTCCCCAAAAGCAGTTTTGACTGACCAAGGTTCAAATTTTTTAAGTAATTTAATGAAAAGAATGGCAAAGCGTTTCAGAATTAAGCAATTTAAAACAACAGCATTTCATCCACAATCAAATGGGTCTCTTGAAAGATCACATCACGTGTTAGCTGAATACCTCAAACAATTTGTTTCAAAAAATTCCGAATGGGACGATTGGCTTGAATTAGCCATGTTTTCTTACAATACAAGTGTCCACGAAGGTACAAAATGTACGCCCTATGAATTAGTTTTCGGTAAATTAGCGCGACAACCATCAAATGAACCACTATCAAAGCAAGAAAAATTGCAAACTTATGACGATTACCTAACGAATTTTATAACAAAATTATATGAAATGAGAACTCAAGCGAGACAAAATTTAATTGCGGCTAAAGGAAAGTCAAAAATATATCATGATCGAAAAATTAATCCATTAGAAATCAAAACTGGAGATAACGTCTTTTTATTAATTGGAAAAGAACCTAAGAAAAAATTTGATGATCAATATAAAGGCCCTTACGAAGTCCTAGAAATATTAGGAAAGGGAAACGTGAAAATTGACATAAAAGGCAAACCTGCAGTGGTCCACGTCAATAGACTTAAACGTTCACACATAAAATGTCAAACCATTAATAATTAAATAACAAGCCCTTATCATTTCAATTTCAGATGGATCCCATCCACTGTCACCGTATAGACTCTCTTATCGTCGTTTTTATGCATCAAATTGATCTGCTCATGTTATGACCATATTTATTTCATACGGAAATTTTCGAAAGACATAACAGTGATATTCCTAAATGAACACAAAACCTTAGAAGCATAGAAACAACTAGAAATATAATCCTTCAAATTAACACCGTCTTCTACACTAACTTTTGTTTTCTTTTTACAGGTCTTTGAGAAGCACAATGAACTAAAAACTCCAACTTTCACCTGGTATCTTTTTGATATTATTCCTAGTAACCCCATCTGATTTGAATCCTTTCGGATGAACATCATTTTTTGTCTCACATTTTTCGTCTCACAGGATCTAAGAAGAGATCTGACATTTGCAATAATAGTAGTCACAAAATTGATACCAAATCAATAACTTATTTTCTTCATAAATTTCGTCAATTTCTATTCAAACATATATATGTAATATTTACAGTTCTTAAAAAAATAAATAATAATAAAAAAAAAATGATCCATTTTCACAAAAAGTTCAGTACACATTTGAAAATTTAGAGAAAAATCAAGATGCTTCTCTTTATTTAATCAGAGATAATCTATTTCTTATTTTAATCTGACCTTTCCGAAAATGATGAATCTTTCTAAAATCATCTCAAGCGTTGAAGACTTTAAAAAAATGTGTTGATCTTAACAACAAGTTCAGTGACTCTGCTTTCGATAATATAAGAAAAGAACTGGAAGAGACTCTATTATTTTTTCTACTATTTCCCGAATCTTTCCTTAATTTTGAACAAACAGCTCTGCTTCTTGTTTCTTTAACATTCCTCCGTTTTCAAAAATTAAATATTTTTACAGTAAAAAACTGTTTACTTTTTATGTTAACTATTACTGCACCTGATCTATCTTAAACGTTAAAACACCTAGACTCAGTTTTACCACCCTCCCTGCAGAAAATCCATCCTACACCCACAACACGTATTCGAATTTTTCTTATAGTCCTCAATACATTTTTTGTTCTTTTTACCTTTTTATTCAAATTTATATCACTCATAGAAGCAAACTATG
>CAKNXH010053364.1:0-12037 GCA_932178445.1 Andricus quercusramuli | reverse complement strand
GAAACGCTTTTCGTTTTGTAGGAATTTGGAATTGGTTGCTTTCCAAAAATTCAAATTCAGGGAATCTTTCAAAATACCCTAAAATATTTCAAAGTCTTTAAAATTCCTTCAAACTATTGAAATAAAATATAAATACAACATTTTTCTTGAAATCCTTGAAAACATTTAAATCTTTGTGAAATCTTCGTGAATTCATTGAAATCTTTTGATTTTTCGAAATCTTTATGAAAACTTTGAAATCTTCTCTTTTTTGATCCTTTTGAAATCGTTTAAAATCTTTGAAATCTGGTGCTTTGTACTTTTTTGGAAATCTTTGAAATTCCTGAAATATTTTGAGATTCTTATAAATTCTTTGAAATGTTTGTGAAATCGTTCGTATTCGTTTGAAATCACTGGAGTATTTGAAATCTTTTGAAATCTTCTAAAAAATTTTGAAATCGACAAAAATATTTGAAATCTAGTGAATGCACCCTTGTTGCAATCTTTTAAATTCTTGAAATCTTTTGAAAAATCCTTATGAATTCTTTAAAATAATTGTGAAATCTTTCTGGCATTTGTTTTTTCAAATGTTTTGACATCTTTGAAATCTGGTGTACTATACCTGTTTTGAAATCTTTTTTATTCTTGTAAAATCACTGAAATATTGAAAACCTTTGTAAAATCGTTCGAAATATTCTAAAAATTT
The DNA here is from genome assembly GCA_932178445.1 of Andricus quercusramuli. Classification (NCBI taxonomy): domain Eukaryota; kingdom Metazoa; phylum Arthropoda; class Insecta; order Hymenoptera; family Cynipidae; genus Andricus; species Andricus quercusramuli. The sequence continues at coordinate 11,352 of CAKNXH010053364.1, read as the reverse complement.
TGCAATCGTTAAAAATCTTTGAAATCTTTGAAATTCTTGTATGCTGTTGAAATCTTCATACATTTTTTAAGAAATCTCTAAAAATATTTGTGAAGTCTTTCTAAAATCTTTTGTATTAATTTAAAATAATTAAAATATTTGAAATATCCGTGAGATCTTTTGAAATATTCTAAACAATTTTGAAATCATTTCAAATCTTTGAAATCTTTCGAAATATAGTTTACTATACCCTTTTTAAAATCTTAAAAACTCTTGAAATCTTTTTAATTTTTTTTAATCTCCTTGAAATCTTTATGAAATATTCGAAATCTTTGGAAAAATTTTTTAATCTAGTACACGCCGTTTTTGAATCGTTGAAATCCTTATAAGCTTTGAAACGTTTGTGAAATCTTTTGAAATATTTGTGACATTTTTCTTAAATCTTCGTGAAACTTTTTGTATTCGTTGAAATCATTGAATTATTTGAAATCTTTCTGAAATCTTTGAAATCTAGTGTACTGTAACCTTTTTAAAATCTTTGAAATCCATCAAATTATTTGAAAGTTTTAAAATCGTTGTGAAATCTTTAAAATCTAGTGTGCCTGTTCATTGCAAGCTATAAAATAATTGGTACAATTTACAAAAAATGCCTAGAAATCTCTGCATTTATTCTGTAATGAAAAGAAGATAAATTATATCTTGATAAATAAAAAAATTTTCAGTAGCAAGATTTCTTCTGAACGAGATTTTTCTTTCATAATAGACTAGTAAAAGATTTTAATTAATGGTAGCATATCAATAATATAAATATTTTAAAAGCAAAAAAAAAATCAAATTCAAGATTCTCGTGAAATATTCAAGGTCCAGCGATTTTTAGGAATGAAATTCAAGGTATTTTCCAGGTTTTCCAGGTCAAGAAGTCAAGTTTTTCCAGGTCTTCTTTTTTTACATCGAATAATAAAATAAGCGTTTGTCATACGTGTAAAAAAATGAGTCATTTTATTTTTTATTGGTCAATAATTTTCTAAAGAAAGCAGAACCATTAATAAACAAATTCTTAATTTTTTGCAAACATAAGTCTTTGAAAACCTTGAAATCTTTGAAATCTTTGTGAATTCGTTGAAATCTCTTGAAATACTTAAAATCGTTGTGAAATCTTGAAATATCTGTGAAATTTTTTGGGAACTTTTTAAATTTTTGTAAAATATTTGAAATCTTCAAAAACTTCAAAATCCATGAAATCTTTTAATTTTTTTGAAATTTTTATATCTTTTAAATATTTGTGAAAGATTTCTTTAATCTCTGTTTGTGAAATCTTTTGTATTCGTTTTAAGTCATCGAAATCTTTGAAATCGTTTAAAATCTTTGACATATTTTGAAATCTTTGCAATTCTTGTATTATTTTGACATCTTTATAAAATTTCTATGAAATCTTTCTGAAATCTTTTGTATTCATTTTAAATTAATAAAATATTTGTAATATGTGTGAAATGTTTGGAAATCTTAGAAATCTAGTTTACTATAATTTTCAATGAAAGGTATGAATTTTTAAACAAGATTAATTTTCAAATAAAAAGATTAATTTTCTACCAAAAAATACAATTTTTCAACAAAATACGTGAATTTTTAACGAAATAATTGACTTTTTAATTAAAGAAGACAAAAAAACGAGAAACATACAAAGGAAAAAAAGTTTTCAATCAAACAGCTCACTTTTTCAATAAAACAAATTAGTTTTTAATTAAAACGATGAATCTTCGAATTAAAATAATTTCCAACAAAAGAGTTTAATTTTCAACCAAATAATTTTATTTCCAACCTAAAAATGAATTTTCAACTGAAGTGGTGAATAATTATTTGGAATGCTTGAAATGTTAACCGAATAGAAGAATTTTTAAACAAGAAGATTAACTTTCAAATAGAAAGATAATTTTGTACAAAAAATATCGATTTTTTAACAAAATACATGAATTTTGAACGAAATAGTTGAATTTTCAATTAGGAAAGACAAATTTTCATCTAAATTGTCGAATTCTGAACCAGAAAAGATCAATTTTCAACTAAAAATGGAATAGTTAAAATTTTCAGTTGAAGAAATTAATTTTCAACCAAACTAATGAATTTTTTAATGAAATGATGAATCTTCAACTGGTGAAAATGTAACTATTTGTTGAAAATCCGTCTTTTTGGTAAAAGAGTACCCTCATTAGTTGAAATTTCATCTTTTAGGTTAAAAATTCATTTCTGTGGTTGAAAATTTAACTGTTTTGTTGAAAATTCATTTATTTTTAGGTTGAAATTTTATTTTATTAACTGAAAATTATCCTACTTTATTTTTGGTGAAAAAATTATCTTTGTAGCTTAAAATTAATGTATTTGGTTTGAAATAAAATATTTTTAGTTGAAGATTTTATCATTTTAGTTGAAAATTCACTTTAGCTATTCCATTTTTTGTGGGAAATTTACCTTTATTGATAGAAATGTAATCTTTTTCGTTAAAAAATTATTTGTTTAGTAGAAAATTTAACTATTAAATTTATGTTAAGGATTTATTTCTTTCATTAAAAAAACAAACTATTTAGTTGAAAATTCGTATTTTGCTGATATAAATATAAAATTTGGATTGAAAAGTCCACTGTTTGGTCAAAATTTAATATTTTTGTTTAAAAATTCCCAATTGTGATGAAAAATTAATTTATTTGGTTGAAATTTCCTTTCTTTTTAATTGAAAATTAATTTTTTTAACTGAAGATATAACTATTCCATTTTTGCTTGAAAATATATATTTTTAGTTGAAAATTATTTAATTTGGCTGAAAACTGTTTTTTGTATTTACTTTTATAACTGCGAATTGAAACATTATATTTTTGGTGTGTTAATTTATCTTTTATAGTTTAAATTTAATTATTTTATTGAGAATTCATTTTTTGTTGTTGAAAATTGATTGCCTTAACTGAAAATTTAATTTAATTTAACTTAATTTAACTAAAAGAGACAAATTTTTAAACAAAAAGATCAATTTTCAACCAACAAGATTAATTTTTTAATACGATGCCTCTTCCACTGAAATAGTTGAATTTCAACCCAAAAAAATTAATTTTAATCTAAAATGATGGAATATTCAAATGGATTAGTTAATTTTTCAGTAAAAAAATAAATTTTTCACAACAACAAAAAAAACGAACTTCCAACAAAATAGTTAAATTTTAAATTAAAGACATGAATTTTCAACTAAAATGATGAATCTGCAACCGGAACAGTTGAATTTTCAACTAAAAAAGATACATATTTTTTATCAAAAATAGAATAATTAAATTTGCAACAAACAAAAACAACAAACTTTCCACAAAATACTTACATTTTCCACCAGAGTGATGAATTTTCAATGAAAATTGTGAATCTTAATAAGGAATAGTTGCATTTTTACGCAAAAGATGAATTTTCAACCAACAAGACTAATTTTTAACAAAAAAGACGAATTTTCAACAAAATACATAAATTTTCAACTAAACATTGCATATTTAAATTTCCATAAAGAAATTAATGTTCAACCAAAAAGTTGAAATGTTCTAGTTTACTAAAAATTAAAGATCACTTACGACAAACATCTGTTTGGCCTTCTTCAGTTGTTTTTCCCTCTTCTTAGTCTTTTTATTGACCTTATTAGCCAACATAACTTCCTTGACATTAGGCTCATCATCACTATCGCTATCATCACTATCTTTATCGTCAGGATCAGTTCCCATAAAAAATTTCAAACTCGCCACCATAACTTTCGTGACTTTTGAAAAGCAGCCAGTGGCTATGACGTTCACAGTTTTTGCATCATTCCAGACATTTTTTTTGTACAATTCAATCATAATGTCCAGGGACATCTTTGCTGCTCTATCATTCGAATCTTTCAACATGGTGAACATGAAATTTTGTAAAACGGTATTAATCTTTGCATTTTTGTGCTTCGCATTCACGTTTTTTATGTCGGTGATGATGTGATTTTGTAAAAATTCTCGCAGGGCTTTGTCCTGACATCGAAGAAGATTGAAGAATAAACTCAAGAGGGCTGTTGGTTCCAGGAGTCCTTTGTTTCGAAGCAAAATCAAAGCTTTGCAAAATGTCTGTAAAAATATTAAGATTTTACATTTTTATCATTTTTATTTTAAATCCAATTTTGATTTTTTATATTTCTTATTTTACATACCATGCGCATATCACTGTGAAGAACAGTGTTGTGCTTTTCGAGAGTCTCGATAAGCTCCTGAGGAAATGTGGCGAGTTCATCTGGATAGCAATGAGCCACCTGTTTTTAAATATAATTTTCATTAAAATTATTCGGGATTTAAAAAATCCAATTCTTCACCTTCTTTTACTGCTATATTGTAGTTCTAATTTTAAAATTTCTTTTAATCTTCATATAAAAATTGGAATGAAAATAAAATCGAAGGCGACGAATTTTCTTAAGTACAGGGTTTGGATCGATAAGACATTAAAAAGTTGCATAAAATTAGAAAGAAAGTCGCATGGAATGTCGGAAAAAAGTCCACAAAAAGTCGCTTTTGAGTTAATATTTTTTTAAAATAGTCATTCAGCTAGAGAGATTCTGAATCTTTGTTTAAAATATTTTTTTCTAAATTGCTAAACTTGTCAACCTGGATTATTTTCTACCATAAAAGATGAATTTTTAATTCATAATGACGAATTTTTAACAAAACAGTAAAATTTTCAGTCAAAAAATATGAATTTCTAACAAAATAGTTGCATTTTGAATTAAATATATAAATTTTCAACCAAACAGTCCAATTTTCAAACAAAAAAAATCAAACTTCAACTAAATAGTTGAATTTTCAAGCCAAAAAGATTTTTTTACAATAGATTTGAATTATTAACCTGAAATCGTAAATTTTCAACAGAAAAATATTATTTTGAACAAAGAAAGATTAATTTTCAAACAGTTGAATGTTCAAACAAGAAATTAGTTTTTCACCCAAACAGTTGCATTTACAATCAAGCAGTTGAACTTTTAATCAAAAGAGACGAATTTTCAACAAAATATTTGAGTTTTTAACCAAATAGTTGATTTATCAAGCAAAAAAACTAATTTTTAACAGAAAAGATCATTTTCAACCAAGAAAGATGAATTTGCAATTTAAAAAAAATGATTTTTCTATCAAAAAGTGAATTTTCAATGCAAAAAAAACGATTTTTCAACAAAATAATTGAATTTTTGAGCCAGAAAGACGAAGTTTTCAGAAGACAGCTGAATCAATAACTTGAAATCGTAAATTTTCAACAAAAAAATATAATTTTCAATCAAGCATGATTAATTTTCAACCAAATATTTAAATGTTCAGACAAAAAATTTATTTTCAACCAGAAAGTTGCATTTACAACGAAAAAGTTTAATTTTCAATGAAAAGAGACGAATTTTCAAAAAAATATTTGAGTTTTTCATCAAATAGTTGTTTTATCAAGCAAAAAAATATATTTTTAACAAAATAGTTAATTTTCAACATAGAAAGATGAATTTTTAATTCATAAGGAAGAATTTTAAAAAAATGTTAACTTTTGATCCAAAAATATGACTTTTTAAACAAAATAGTTGAATTCGCAACTAAATAATTGAACTTTCAGCCAAACTAATTTTCAACAAAATAGTTGAATGGGTTAGAAAATAGTTGACATTTCAAAAAAATAATTTTGTATTATAAGTAAATATTTGAATTTTCGACCAAATGGTCTCATTTTAAAATATAAAAGATTCAACTTCAATAAAAATCGGCTTCATATTCAACCAAACGATTGAATTTTCAAGTAAGAAAGACGATTTTCTACACGACAGTTGATTTATCAACCAGAAATAGTGAATTTTCAACAAAAAATATAATTTGCAACTAAAAAGCTCTATTTTCAACTAAATAGTTGCACTTTTAATTAAAAAGAGACGAATTTTCAACAATATTTACATTTTTGAACAAACAGTTCAATTTTACAGTTAAAAATTTGAATCGGTTAGAAAACTGTTGTCTTTTTAATAAAATAATTTATACTTCAACCAAATATTTGAATTTTTAATCAGATGGTCGAATTTTCAAGAAAAAAAAAATTAACTGTAACCAAATAGTTGAATTTTTAAGCGAAAATGACGAATTTTTATAAAGACAGTTGAATTATCAATCTAAAAAGTTGCATATTCAAAAAAAAAATTGTTTTCAACCACATAGTTGAATATTAAAAAAAAATTCAAACAAACAGTTTCACTTAGAATCGAATAGTTGAATTTTGAATAAAAAGAGGCGGATTTTCAACAAAATAGTTGAATTTTTTAACCAAACAGTTGAAGTTTCGAGCCAAAAAGATGAATTTTTTAGAATACAGTTGAATTATCAACCTAAAATAGTAAATTTTTGAACAAAAATTTAATTTTTGTTCAAACTGTTGCATTTATAACTAAATAGTTGAACTTTTAATAAAAAAAGATGAATTTTCAACCAAATACCTGAATTTTCGAATTAAAAAGTAGAATGGGTTAAAAAATAGTTGACTTTTTAATAAAATAATTTATAATCCAAACAAATAGTTAAATTTTCGACCAAAGGGTCGAATTTAAAAAAAAAAAAGATTGAATTTCAACCAAAAATAGTTACAAAATTACAATTTTGACACAAGAAAGTCGAATTGTCAAGCTGAAATAGTAAATTTTCAAAAAAAAAGCATAATTTTTAACCAAGAAAGATGAATTTTCAAATAAAAAATATGCTTTTTTTATCCATAAAAGATGTTCAAGAAAAAAGTGGAATTTTTTACAAAAAAAATTTAAACAAAACAGTTGAATTTTTTACCAAAAAACATTTGAATGAAATAATTGAAATTTGAACCAAAACTTCGAAATTTCGAATAAAAGAGACTAAAAATGATCCAAAAATAGTTAAATTCAACCAAATTTGTTAAATTTTTAACCAAAGAAATTAACTTTCAACTCAAATGATGCATCTTCAATTATTTTTAAATTCAATCTAATAGTTGAATTTTCAACATTGCTACAAAAAAAGACAAATTTTCTACAAAATAGATGAATTTTCAACTAAAAAAAGACATATTTTCGAGAAAAAATAGAACTTTTTATTTTTAAGTTGGAGAAATAAGTTTTTGACAAAATAAAATAAATTTCCAACGAAATAGTTACATTTTCAATTTAAAAAAAATGTATATAAAAAAATTTGGTTGGAGAATTGAATAGTTGAATTTCTAGTGAAAAAAATTAATTTTTCAATAAAAAAAAACAGATTTTCAATTAAAGAAATGAAATTTCAACCAAAAAGATTAATTTTCTACATTTTTTTTACCAAAATACATGAATTTTAAGCTAAATATTTTAATTTTTAATGGAATTTTCAAACTAATAGTTGAATTTTCAAACAAAAAAGATTATATTTCTACGAAGACAAATTTTCTACAAAATAGCCGAATTTTAAACTGAAAAAGATAAATTTTCAAGAAAAAATAGAATAGTTTAAATTTAAGTTAGAAAAATAAGTTTTTAACAAAATAAAAAAAATTCCCAGCAAAATAGTTAAACTTTCAACGACAGATGAATTTTCAACCAAAAAGATTAAATGTGTATAAAAAAAAAAGGTCGACGAAATATACAATAGTTACATTTTTAGTTCAAAAAATTAATTTTCAATACAAAAAAACTAATTTTCTACAAAAAAATTTCAACAAAATACACGAACTTTTAACCAAATATTTTAATTTTTAATGGAATTTTCAACCAAAAAAGTTAATTTTCTACCAAAAAAGAGACATTTTCTATTCACAAAATAGATGAATTTCAAAATAAAAAGGAGAATTTTCCACAAAAAATAAAATAGTTTAATTTTCAGTTAGAAAAATAAGTTTTTAAGCAAATAAAATACCTTTTCAACGAAATAGTTGAATTTTCAATCAAACAAATTAATTTTCTACCAAAAAGATAAAATGTATATAAAAAAAATTCGACATAAAATTTAGTTGAATTTTTAGTTACAAAGTTAATTTTCAATAAAAACACTAATTTTCAACCAAAGAAAAATTAATTTTCAATTAAAAAATTAAATTTCTACAAAAAAGAATACTTAAAAAAAACATGAATTTTCAAGGAAATATTTTAATTTTTAATGGAATTTTTAACCTATTAGTTGAATTTTCAACCAAAAAGGTGAATTAATCACCAAGAAGATTAATATTCTACCACAAAAGACAAAGTTTTAATAAAATACAGACATTTTCAAACAAATATTTGAATTTTCAACTGTGCAACATTAATGTTCAAACAAACACGATATAGTTAAATTTTCACTTAAAAATGTAAGTTTCACGTTGAAAAATAATTTTAAAAATGTTAACAAAATAGCTGAATTGTAAGAAAGTAGTTCCATTTGTAGATTTTTTTCTAAAGACTGCAATTGAATTTGAAATTAATCGATTTAAGTTACGGATTCACGAAATTATTTAATTTCATTGTGATTAAAATTGAAACTTAAATTAACATTGAAAATTAAAAATTCGAAAAGTCGCACGATCCAAGCCCTGTAAACATAAAAATCTATGTTTTTTTTTCATCAATCCTAAACAATACCCTCAAATTTTTCAGACTTCTGGCCACCATAAATTCAGCACTTTTTCTAAAAATCCTCTGCCTTTATTTTCTTGAAAAGTAGTAGTACAAAACGTTAAAAATATTGAAACTAAAATAAATAATTAAATACTCGACACAATCACTCGATCGTCACTCGCAAACTATAAACTAGATACCATTCTACGGATGTATGAAATCATAAAGATAATTTTTCACGTTAAAATCAAGCGTTTTCGAAATAACGACCACAAAATCGTAGCTAACGCAGCATTTATACTTGGGTTCATCGATATTAGAATCCCCGACACTAGCGAGCAATCCAAGTTGACACATTGTTGGAATCTGAGCCAAAACCTTAGTATTCAAATCAACCTTGTCTTCCACAATACTGCAAAAAATCATAATCATTCTCTGAAGTGGAAAAGCTTTCGGGCCCGTTTGTGTATTCGCCACCTGTTTTTTCTTACTCAAAGCCGCTCTCTTCTTCCTCTTTGCCGCTCTTTTCATAAACAGATACTTATCCTCCTTGACCGGATTATACGAAGCCAGAAACGAGGCAATCAAAATATACTTTGCGTAAACCGGCAGTTCAAAACTCAACGCCAGTTTTGTAATGGAACCAATCTCCCTCGAGAGTTCAGTACCTTGCACAAAATCCTCGGTGGAAACTCGCAGATAAATCACCTCCAAATTCTTCTGAAAAACATTCGAGATATTCAACCAGAGAGTTCTATTATCACTTGTTGTACACCTTCCAGATTCAATCGGTTCCACATATTTTTCGAAATTAATCGACGCCATGTAGCGAAGTTCGTTTAAATCACGGCAAAATCTATAAAAGACCGAGAGAAATAAATTCAGATAATTCTTGTAGAAATTATCTTCGTATCCTCGCGGTTTGTAGGACAACAAAATCTCGGCGGTTTCAGTTTGCGAGTACTGTGGAAAATGGAATTTCACTGGAAGCTTGACTCTGGTAATCGAGTAAAATTTCTCCCAGATTAAATCGGTGACGAAAATTGGACAAACATTGGCTCCGGATAGTTCCTTGAGACGCAAAAGTGCGAGGAGAAGATTTGGTTTGTCTCGAAGTTGTTCGCACTTTTCAAAGATGATGATCATTGGAGTTTCTGAGGAAATTGATCGCAGATGGGAGATGAAATCCATGATAGAATCGCACTTGAAAGGCGACTTGAAATTATCCTCAGAAGTCAGGGATGTTTTGGTCAGGTCCATCAGAATATCCTCGAACATGTGTTTATTTGTTGGATGATCGACGCAGTTGATGATGGAGATTTTGTATTTTAAATGGTTTATGATGCTCTCGATGATGAGGGATTTTCCGGTCGCTATGTGACCGTAGGCGAAAATGCAATCAGGCAGCGGCTCCTTGGGAGCGATTAGGGAATAAAAACGCCTGATGATATTGTCCCGAGAGACGATCTTTTTTCTTAAGGATTTTAAGCACTTCTCCATTTTTAGTGTCCTTTTAACAAGTTTTTAAGCTCGATTATAGAGGAAAAGGTTTTTGGTTTTCAGAATCCAGAGACTCGACGAACTTTTCTTTCTCAGACCTGCAAGAGAAATCAAAAGTTCGTCGATGCAATTACACAAATAAAAATAAATAGAGAGTATCAATAAATAAAAAGTGATTTCAAGATGGTGGCCATTGTCTAACGTCGAAGTTGCTTTCATTTTCTACTCATTCTCAGGCCTCGGATTCACTTCATAGATTAAAGAGTAAATAGTGTCACAAACTTAAAAAAAAATAGTGTCAAAATGTGTGCAACGGAAAATTAACTTTATTTTTAAGCAAAATTTCCAGTTTTCTAACTTAATATTTTTAAAGTATTAAAAATAAACTTCAATGTTTATTCAGAATTTTATTTTTTGGTCTATAAATGATCGAAATCCCTCTTTTTCTCATTTTTTCGCTTAAATACGAACTGAATTAATAGTACCCAATAAGAAAATCTAACAATTTTTGGTTGAAAGTCCTGTTTTTCGGTTGAAAAGTCTACTATTTGGTTCAAAAATTGAATTATTTTGTTGAAAATTAAAAAATTTTAAAAAGTCACACTTCTTGGTTGAAAATTCAACTCTGATGTTCAAAAATATTCTTTCTGGCTTGAAAATTTAAAAATTTGGCATTTTTCTCTTTCTACATAACATTTTTTTTTGGTTGGATATTCAACCATTTTGGTTGAAAATTAATCTGTTTCGGCCCAGAATTAACTTTTTTATTGAAAATTCAACAGTTTTGTAGTGAATTCGTATTTTTGGCTCGAAAAAAAATTGAACTATTTGGTTAAAAATGTATGTATTTTGTTGAAAATTCGTGTTTTTTAAAAGAAAATATGAAAAGTAATTGAAAATTAATCTGTTCAAGTTGAGGATTCAAATATTCTGTTAAAAATTATTTTTTTGGGGGGTAAAATTCAACCATTTTTTATGTACTTTAAATTAAAATCTTTTTTTGCTGAAATATCAACCATTACATATTTTGTTGAAAATTCATCTTTTTGGTAGAAAATTCAATTTCTTGGATAAAAGTGGAACTATTTTCTCAAAAGTTCATTTTTGGTTGATAATTATTCTGTTTTACTTCAGGATTCGAGTATTTTCTTGATTTTTTTTTTTAATTAAATCTAACCTTTTTATTTGAAATTTTGTTGAATTATCAACTATTACACTATTTAAATTAACTTTTTTGTTGAACATACATACTCTCGGGTTGAAAATTCAACTGTTTTGTAGAA
>CAKNXH010053363.1:0-10061 GCA_932178445.1 Andricus quercusramuli | reverse complement strand
TTCAACTGGATTAATTAAGCTGTCAATTAAACAAATTAATTTTTAACACAAAAAAAATAATTTCCAACAAAATAGTTGAGTTTTCAACTAGAACAGTTACACTTTTAGTTCAACAAATTAATTTTCAAAAAAGTATAAATTTTTAACTGAATTTATGGAATATTCAACTGGATTAGTTACATTGTCAATTAAACAAATTAATTTTGAACCAAGAAAGAAACGAATTTCCAAAAAAATAGTTGATTTTTCAACAAGAATAGTTAAATCTTCAGTTAAAAAATGAATTTTTAACAAACAAAAAACGAATTTCCAACAGAATAGTTGATTTTTCAACAAAAAAAGTAAAATTTAAGTTCAACAAATTAATTTTCAAAACAATATAAATTTTTAACTGAGTTTATGGAATATTCAACTAGATTAATCAAACTGTCAATTAAACAAATTAATTTTTAACAAAAAAAAACTAATTTCCAACATAATAGTTTAGTTTTCAACTAGAACAGTTACATTTTTAGTTCAACAAATTAATTTTCAAAAATATATAAATTTTTAACTGAATTTATGGAATATTCAACTAGATTAGTTTTTCAGTTTTAATTAATTAATTTTTAGTTAAACAAATTGATTTATAACTGAAAAAGAAACGAATTTTCAGCAAAATAGTTGAGTTTTCAACTAGAATAGTCAAATTTTTAGTTCAACAAATTAATTTTCAACCAAAAATATAAATTCAGGGTTTTCCAGGTCAAGAAGTCAAGTTTTTCCAGGTCTCCTTTTTTTACATCGAATAATGAAATAACCATTCGTTATAAATGTAAAAAAATGAGCCATTTCATTTTTTATTGGTCAATAATTTCTAAAGAAGGCAGAACCATTAATAAACAAATTCTTAATTTTTTGCGAACATACGTCGTCTTTGAAAACCTTGAAATCTTTGTGAATTCGTTGAAATCTCTTGAAATACTTGAAATCGTTGTGAAATCTGGAAATTTCTGTGCAATTTTTTGGAATCTTTTCAAATTTTTGTAAAATATTTGAAATCTTCAAAAACTTTAAAATACTTGAAATTTTTAAAAATTTTATGAAATCTTTGAAATATTTGTCAAAGCTTTCTTTAATCTTTGTTTGTGAAATCTTTTGTATTCGTTTTAAGTCATCGAAATCTTTGAAATCGTTCAAGATCTTTGCAATTCTTGTATTATTTTGATATCTTTTTAAAATTTCGATGAAATCTTTCTGAAATCTTTTGTATTCATTTAAAATCATTAAAATATTTGTAATCTTTGTGAAATCATTTGAAATCTTAGAAATCCAGTTTACTATAAACTTTCTATTATCCTTAAAACCTTTGAAATCTTTTGAAAGTTTTAAGATCTTTGGAAATGTTCGAAATCTTTGGGAATTTTTTGTAAAATCTTTGAAATCTTTGTGAAATCTTTTCAAATATTAGTGAAATTTTTTTTAAAGCTTTTTTGCTAAATCTTTTTTATTCGTTGAAATCAGTGAATTATTTGAAATTTTAGTGAAATCTTTTCAAATCTTCTAAAATGTTTTTAGACCTTTTGAAATCGTTTAAAAACTTCGAAATATTTTAAAATCATAGAAATCTGGTGGACTGTGAACGTTTTCAAATCTTTGAAATCCTTTAAATCTTTGTAAAATGTTTAACATCCTTTTAAATATTTTAAAATGCTTTTAAATATTTTGAAACCTTTTGAAATTTTTAGTAACGTTTTGTAATATGTACACTAAAAATCCGTTATATGGCCATGTCCCATTCTAATTCTGAAACTGAATTAACATCGAAATTTTCAGCTTATAACTTTTATAATTTGTAAGTTGAATATCACAAAAATGTATACTTTAACATTCTATATTAGCGGAAACGAAATTTAAACCTAAAGAATTATTCACAATATCAGGGTGGTGATTCGGCGGACCAACTAAAAGTAACATATTCATACTTCCAGAAAAAATGCTAATATTTATTTTAATTCATGACGTTCATTCTAAACATCCTTTAAACCAATAACAGAGAAAAGAGAACAAAATACTTAAATTTTTCACTAGAAAATATTCATTTTTTACAAAAAATGGAAGTCAAACTTTCAGTTGGGAAAATTAATTTTCAACAAAAAAAAACGGATTTTCAACAAAATAGTTCAACTTTCAACCAGAGTGATGAATTTTCAAATCAAATTATGAATCTTCAACTAGAACAGTTAAATTTTAAACCAAAAAGATGGATTATCAACTAAAACGATGAATACTTTACTGGAACACTTGAATTTCCAACTAAAGATATGAATTTTTGAAGAAGATTAATTTTCAAATAAAAAGATTAATTTTCTAACGAAAAATAAAATTTTTCAACAAAATACATGAATTTTTAACGAAATAGTTGAATTTAAATTTCAAGAAGACAAATTTCCAACTAAATAGTTGAATTTTCAACTAAAAAAATAATAATTTACAACCCAAAATGGAATAGTAACATTTTTAGTTAAAAAAATTAATTTTAACCCAAACACAAGAGTTTTCCACTAAAACAATGAATCTCCAACTGAAATAGTTGAGTTTCAAGCCATCAAGATGAATTTTCAACTAAAGTGATGAATTTTTAAACAAGAAGATTAATTTTCAAATAAAAAGATTAATTTTCCACAAAAAAATACAGTATTTTAACAAAATACATGAATTTTTAACGAAATAATTGACTTTTTAATTAAAGAAGATATAAAAAAGAGAAAAATACAAAGGAAAAAAAGTTTTCAATCAAACAGCTCATTTTTCAATTAAAGAAATGAGTTTTTAATTAAAACGCTGAATCTTCGAAAAAAAAAATAATTTTTAACAAAAGAGTTTCATTTTCAAATAAAAAGATTAATTTTCCAAAAAAAAAATATAGTGTTTTAATAAAATACATTAATTTTTAACGAAATAATTGACTTTTTAATTAAAGAAGATATAAAAACGAGAAACATACAAAGGAAAAAAAGTTTTCAATCAAACAGCTCATTTTTCAATCAAAAAAATAAGTTTTCAAATAAAACGATGAATCTTCAACCGAAAAAAATTAATTTTTAACAAAAGAGTTCAATTTTCAACCAAATAATTTTATTTCCAACCTAAAAGATATATTTTCAACTGAAGTGATAAATATTTAACTGGAATACTTGAAGTGTTAACCGAAAGGAAGAATTTTTAAACAAGAAGATTAATTTTCAAATAAAAAGATTAATTTTTCACAAAAATATTAATTTTTTTACAAAATATATGAATTTTTTACGAAATAGTTGAATTTTCAATTAGAAAAGACAAATTTTCATCTAAATTGTCGAATTTTGAACCAGAAATGATCGATTTTCAACTAAAAATGGAATAGTTAAATTTTCAGTTGAAGAAATTAATTTTCAAGCAAACTGATGAATTTTTAAATGAAATGATGAATCTTCAACTGGGAGGTCGAATTTTATGCCAAAAAGATGAATTTTTAATCATAAAGATAAATTTCTACAAAAAGACGAATTTCCCACAAAGTAAATGAATTTTCAAACAAATAGTTTAATTTTTGAATGCAAATTATTAATTTTCAACCAAATAGTTGAATTTTCACAAAAAAAAAGATAAATTTATTTTTAACGAAGTAGTTACATATTTAACCAGAGAAGAATTTTAAATTCAAATGATGAATCCTCAACTTTTCTAAATTGACCAAAATTATTAAAATAATGAAAACTTGATTTGTGCTACAATCAGAAGTGAATTCCCGGTTTTTTAATTAAATTCCCGATCTTTTCCGTTTAAGTCGCCACCCTAAATATTAAAATCTGTTCCGCGCTTTTATTTTGAGTGCTCTAAATAGTTGAGTTTTCAACTAGAATAGTTAAATTTTTAGTTCAACAAATTAATGTTCAGAAACATATAAATTTTTAACTGCATTTATGGAATATTCAACTGGATTCATTAAACTGTCAATTAAACAAATTAATTTTTAACCAAAAAATAAACGAATTTCCAAGAAAATAGTTGAGTTTTCAACAAGAATAGTTAAATCTTCAGTTGAAAAATGCATTTTTAACAACAAAAAAAACCGAATTTTCAACAAATTAGTTAAATTTTCGATCAAAAAGATGAATTTACAACGAAGAAGAATATAAGTATTGAAGAGTTTTATTTTCAACTTGAAAATATATTTCTGTAAAGAGAGAAAAAAAGTCAACAAAACTGTTGAATTTTCAACCAATTTGTTGAATTTTAAACAAAAAAAGATCAATTTTCAGTTCAAAAAATTAATTTCTGATAAAAATGAGAATTTTTAACAAAATAGTTAAATTCGATTATATAAGGCTACTTTTAAAATTGAAAATTGACTTTTTTATTGCAAATTCAACACTTTTGTAGAAAATTCGTCTTTACCGCTTGAAAATTTAGCATTTTGGATGAATTTTTTTATCTACTGACTGACTTTTGTTGAAAATTCTTCTTTTTTGGTAGGAAAAAGCAAAAAGTAAAAGTTCAACTTTTTATACGAAATTTATCTTTTGGGTTGAAAATTCCACATTTTGGATGAAATTGTTTGCCCTTATTAACTGAAAAATCTTAAATATTGAAAATTAATTTTTTTTATTGAAAAAATGTTAACATTCCATTTTTGGTTGCAGATTCATATTTTTTAGTTGAAAATTCAACTATTCGGTTAAAGATTTATCTTTATGGTAAAAAATTAATATTTTTTCCTGAAAATCAATTTTTTATATAAAAAATTTATTTATTCCATTTTTGGTTGAAAATTGGCATTTTTAATTGAAAACAGATCAAATGAACGTCATAATTAAGAATTTTTAAATTTTATAAATTGTACATTTCGAAGATTCGAAAAAATATAAATCCACGCTTTCATTTGGAGTGATCTAAATTGAAGAATCAATCAAAAAATTAATAAATTTTAAAAATTATATCATGTTACGCAAATTTAAGTTAGGAACATGAAAAATTGAAAGATTACAAATGTTTTTCAAATTAAACACTTTTTCAATCAGAAGTTACATTATTTTAATTTTGAGTCGTAACAAATTAATAATTTTTTAATTGTTATTTATACATTAAAATTTGTTTAGAAATATTTTTAAATATTCTCTCAAAAATTAAAACAAAAAAAATCACAATCAATTTTCCCAGAAATCTTTAGAAAATTTTTGTATTATCTTGAAATTGTTTAAAACCCTTAAATAGCATCAAAATTTTATTTCAAAATCTGCAAAAAAATACACTTTATTTTACACTTTTTAGAATCTTGACAAATTGCAAATTATTTTTGAAAGTTTTTCAAGACTTCGAAATATCTTTTGAAATTATTCAAATTTTTCCTACAATTTTGAGAATTCTTGGAAAATTTTTTGAATATTCTCTTAAAAATAATTTTAAAAAAATGTTTTTGATCCTTTTAAAACTTTCAAATATCTCTTAAATTTATTTGAATTTTTTCTGAAGTATAAATGGTTAAATTGTTATTTATTTGTATTTTTTTTTAAATTCTTTTTAAATATTCTGTTAAAATTAAGTTTTCAAAATAAAAAATCATTTAAAACTTCCATAGGAATCAAAATCCTTAAAAACTTTGAAAATTTTGTTTGCAAATTTTCTAAAATCTGTATTTTGTTTTAAATCTTTTAAAATCTTTTCAAGTTATTAAGTAAGTTTGAACCTTTTCATAGTTTGTAAATATCTCCTCAACTTACTCGAATTTTATCTAAATCAATAATTGTTTAACTATTATATACATCAAAATTAAACAATTTCATTACCAAACAAAAGGATTTTTAAAATAAAACATTTATAGTTAACATTGCAAATTTCAAGTTTATGTTTAGCTCCCTGAAATATTTAATTTATAATTGCTCATTTTAAATAAACAGTCAAACATTGCTAACTATTGAAAAATTGCTCTTTTTCTTCATCACAAATTTTTTAATTGAATGGGTTAAAAAATGAATATTTTTGACTGAAACAACATTTGTAAATTATTTGAAATTTAATAAAAGCGTTTATTTTGAATTTACTAATTTTAAATTATTTTGAAATTGAAGATACTTTACAAAGTTTCAATCGGACGTTTACATTTTTTTAATTGCTAAGGCTTTCGAATTGAAACAGTTCAATTTTTAACGTTAAAAAAAAATCTGTAAATTGTTCAAATTTGAACAGATTCAGAATCCTCCTGTAAAATGAATAAATTATTGTTTAATTTCAAATACTCGAACTACAGTTCAGTTTTAAAAATCATTAATTAATTTATATTTACAGTTGATCAACTTAAACATTTTTTTCTCAACACATTGCAATTTCAAACGCTATTTATATTATATTTTTTAAGTTTCTAAAATTGCATTTTAAAATTCTTTTAATTTAAAATGTACTAAATGTGATAAAGACTTAAAATGGAAAATTATTTATGGTAAAATATTTTAGAATTATATATTGTGAACTGAATGGATTTTATAATTGAAAAAGTTAACAACTGAGTTACAAAAAGTAAAAAAAAGTTTTGAAAAGTTATCAAATAAAAAAGTTTAACTAAAAAATATTTTCCAGTCAAACACTAAAAATCCTCAAATTGCTACCAAGAAGATTAATTCTCTACCATAAAAGTCGAATTTTCACCAAAATATGTACATGAATTTTCAACTAAAATAGATCAATTTGAAACCAAAAACGGAATAGTAAAATTGTCCGTCGTAAAAATTAATTTTCAACTAAAAAAAGAACCAAATCTTCCACAAAATAATTGAATTATCAACCAAAGAGATGAATTTTCAACTGAAATTCTAATAAACGATATATCAACCAAGAACGATTTTTTTCTTAAATCAAAAACAATTGCATTCGACCAAAAAATGAATTTTGAAGCAAGAAAGATTTTCCACTTAAGAAAGAAAAACTTTCAACCACATTGTTGAATTTTTAACTCAAAATTAAGAATTTTTAACAAAAAAGTTAATTTTTTTCGAAATAATCGAATTTTCCACTCAAAATGAAGAATTTTCAACTAAAGAAGGTACATTTTCAACAAAATAGTTGAATTTTTAACCAAAGATAGTATAGTTGAATTTTATGTTTAAAAAATAAATTTAAAAAAAAAGACTTAAAAAAAAGACTTTAAACAAAAATAGTTAAATTTATAACCAAACAGATGAATTTTCAACTAAAATGATGAGTCTTTAACCACAAAAATGTATTTTTAACAATATAATACTACTTTTATTAAAGTAGGTGAATATTTAACAAACAAAAAAATGAATTTTTAACAACAATAAAAATAATAATTTCTACCAAGAAGATTAATTTTCTAATAGAATTTTTATGAAGAAAACACATGAATTTACAACCAAAAAGATAAATTTTCAAGAAAAAATGTTATAGTTGATATTTCAACCAAAAAAAAGACGAATTTTCAAAAACAAAATAGTTGAATCCTCAAACAAAACAGATTAATTTTCCACCAAAAAATTGCAGTTTTACGAAGAAAAATATGACATTTTTACCAAGATTGATTTTCTACCAAAAAAGACGAATTTTCAACAAAAAACAAAATAGTAAAAGTGTCAACAAAATTAATTTTCAACTAAAAATAGAACAAATGTTCAACAAAATAGTTAAGTTTTCAACCAAAGATACCATAGTTGATTTTTCAAATAAAAAAACGAATTTTCAACAAAAAGAAAAGAAGCCAAAAAAATAGTTAAATTTATAACCAAACAGATTAATTTTCAACTAAAATGATGAGCCTTTAACCAAAAAAATTAATTTTTAACATAATAGTACAACTTTCAATCAAGTAGTTAATTGTCAAATAAAAAATGAACAAATTTTCAACAAAATAGTTACATTTTCAACCAAAGATAGAATAGTTAAATTTTCAGTTAAAAAACGAATTTTCAAAGAAAAAAAAAGAATTTTCAACAAAAAAAAGTTAAATTTATAACCAAACAGATGATTTTTCAACTAAAATGATGAGGTTTTAACCAAAAAAATGAATTTTTAACAATATACTTGAAAAATCAACCAAACCAGATTAACTTTTGATCAAACCGTGGAATTTTTAACAAAAACAAAAATAATCATTTTTACCAAGAAGATTAATTTTCTAACAGACATTTTTCTAAAAAAACCCATGAATTTACAACTGAAAAGGATACATTTTCAAGAAAAAAAAATGTTATAGTTGATATTTCAACCAAAAAATACTTCAACCAAAACAGATTAATTTTCCACCAAAAAATACCTCAACCAAAACAGATTAATTTTCCACCAAAAAATTGCATTTTTACAACAACAACAAAAAACATAAAATTTTTACCAAGAAAATTAATTTTCGACCAAAAAAGACAAATTTTTAACTAAAGAAGATAGATTTTGAACCAAAAAGAGTATAGGCCAATTTTAAGTAAAAAATATCAATTTACAACTAAAAAAGAACATTTTCAACGTAATAGTTGAATTTTCAATCAAATAAATAAATTTTCAACACAAAAAAGATACATTTTCAACCAAACATGGTATAGTTACATTCTCTGTTTGAAAAACGAATTAAAAAAAAATAGTTTAATTTATAACCAAAGAGATGAATGTTCAACTAAAATTATGAATCCTCAGTAGAATAAAAATAATTATGTTTTACATAGTAGTACTATTTTCAATCAAGTAGTTGAATTGAAAAAAAAGAATTTTCAACAAAATAGTTGAATCCTCAGCCAAAACTTTCGAACAAAAAGTTGCATTTTTAAACAAAACAAAAAATTCTAACAAGAAGATTGATTTTTTAACAAAAAATATTAATTTTACACTAAATAAATGAATTTATAACTAAAAAGGATAAGTTTTCAACAACAAAATGCTACAGTTCATATTGCAAACAAAAAATTATTTCAAATTTAATTCAAAAACAGATGAATTCAACCGAAAGAGATTAATATTTAACAAAACAGTTGCATTCTAACCCAAAAAGAGGAAATTTCAACCGAACTGTTTTTACAAGCGAAAAAGACGAATTTGCAACCAGTAAATATGAATTTTCAACAAAGATGTTTAACTTTAATTCAAGTAGTTAATATTTGAACCAAAAAAAATTCAATTTCAATTAAAAAATAGTTTAATTCAATGAAAAAAAACGAATCTTGAAGAAACCAGTTAAATCCTCAACCAAAACCGTTTTATTTTCAAGCAAACAGTTTATTTTTAACCAAAAAAGATTAAACTTCTACTAAAACAGATGAATTTTGAACAAATCAGTTGAATTTTCAACCAAGAATGATCTTTCAGTCTAGCAAGGAAATTTTTTTTTTAAATTGTTGAATTTTCAATAAAAAAAGTAAAATTTTCTGCAAAACAGCTTTGATTCTTCAAACTGAAAATATAAATTTAAAAAAAAAAACTTAATTTTCTACCAAATAGTTGAGTTTTCAAAAAATTAATTAAATTTTTAACCATATAATTAAATTTTTAATAAAAAAAGATGAATTATCAACGAAGAATATAACAGTAGAAAAATAGTAGAAAAATGAGAAAAAAGGGGAATATAGTACAGACTGTGAAGCCGGCGATGAATAAATAGGAATTTTTTAAATTTATAAACTAAATAATAATAATTTTGATAAAAATTAAAGTAAATTTTTAATACTTAAAAAATATTTGCTCAGACAACAGGAAATTCTGCTCAGAAAATAAACTTCATTTTCCACTCCATAATTATATCAAAGTCTCGATATTGTTTATAAATAATTATCTACTTTAATAAAAAAAATTTTACAAGGATTACTGTAATACTTCCTACTGAATTGTATAATAATATTTTTACTCATTTTTCAAGAATTTGTTTCCAATGAATCCAGGACTGCGCAGTATTCCCAGAATTTTGTTTTCACTCTTACGAATCCGAAAGTATTTGAAAAATCTTGAAACACTCAAAATCTGTAACGGTCAAACTTAAGAAAAAGAGAAAAAATGAAACGCAAGTGTCATTCGACCCTTTCTGCCCTTTGATCCCAAAAATCAGTCCATCT
>CAKNXH010053360.1:9631-29196 GCA_932178445.1 Andricus quercusramuli | reverse complement strand
TTTTTAACCAAAAAGGCGAATTTCCAAAAGAATTGTTAAATTTTCAAAAAAATAGTTCAGTTTGTAACCAAAAAGTTTCATTTCCTACCAAAGTAGTTTAATTTTCAACCAAAAATATAAATTTTCAACAAAAAATTTAATTTTTAACCAAGAAAGATGTTTCCACCAAAAAGATGAAATTTATATAAAAAAATAATTGAATTTTAACAAACAAAAATCGTTTTCAACAAATTTTCAATCCCAAAGGACGAATTTTTTTACCCAAAAAAGAAAAATGTCCAACAAAACATTTGAATTGTTAACCAAATAGTTTAATTATGCTACGTCGTCTCGTCCTCTAGATCAGATATGTAGTAACGCTAGTTGCTCGATCCTAACTCACAGTATTTCAAAGCCTATAGTTAAACGCGCCTTCCGTCAGAGGGTGTTCCTTACTTCCGTCCCCACGCCATTACGCTTTTCTGTGCGATTCTACTCACAAGCTAGAAAAATTCGTTCGTAAAAAGTTATAATTTTCGCTGTTTTATTCGCGCGCGACTCAATTTGCAGCATGGATTTTAATTCCACGAAACGCGGAAAACGTGAAAGACCTCGAAGTAGGTCTCGTGATAGAGTGATGGAAGAGTTATTCGACGAGTTCAAGGAGCACCTAAGGAAGAGGATGAAGAGGCATTCTCCGTTCAGATCCAGTGATTATCATCATAGATCTCAACGAAGCGACGAAGATGACGGTGAGCGCAGCCTGCGAGGCTCGTCACGTCACGGTCGTTATCGTCATCGTTCACGCTCAGCGGCGAGAGAACGACGCTACGCGTCTAGAGATCGCTACGACGAAAATGGCGGCGAGCGTTACCCGAGAGGTCCGTCACGCCATGGTCGAAGCCCGTCTCGCTCACCCTCTATCTATAGGGAGCGTTATTCCAAGCAGCGATATTTTCCTTCTGAATCAAAAAGCTCCAGCCGCGGAAGAAGCAGATCACCTATTCGTGACAATCGAAGTCCAAGCAGAGAATTTCGTGGTTTCTCTAAGGAACGTGAGAGCAACCCAAATCTCGAAAATGTGGAGAACGGGCCAGCCCACGTAGAGAACACCCAGAAGGATGACGAAACTGTCATTGAGGGAACATCACCTGAAATTATGAATCTTTTGGGAGGAAAGGCCAAGAATTCAGAATTTGGCCCTGAGATCCATCCATCGCTTGTCGAAATTTGGTCAGGGGTTCTCAAATCGGGACTTTCAAAAGACGACAGGAAGGAGCTAATAGAAAAATACCCAACCACGAGAAATTGCTTGTTACTACAAGCGCCGGTGCTCAACCCGGAGGTAAAGGGTATTTCCTCCCTTTT
Organism: Andricus quercusramuli; assembly: GCA_932178445.1. Classification (NCBI taxonomy): domain Eukaryota; kingdom Metazoa; phylum Arthropoda; class Insecta; order Hymenoptera; family Cynipidae; genus Andricus; species Andricus quercusramuli. Next base: position 27,849 of record CAKNXH010053360.1, on the reverse strand, counting down.
AGTAAAAAAGGACTCATACCAAGTGTCTGCGCAGGCGCAACTAAGTGCAGGTTTGGCGGCGATGGGCTTATGTCTGACCGAACTTTTGAAGAGTCAAAAAGACAAGAACACGACTTTAGATGTGGTGCCCTTGATAGGTTTATTAGCGAACTCCGGGAGAATTTTGACAGATCTGCATCACAAGATGTCCCTAACAAGACGCTCCTTTATCGTTCCTAGCTTGGATCCGCTGGTTAAAAATATTGTTGACGACTGTGAAGTGGGAACGCTTCTTTTTGGTGATAAGTTCGCGGAACAGTTCAAAACCGCGCAGTCAATTGAAAAATCGAGCAAAACTATTGCAAAGACGAATCGTCCAACAACGCGTAACGCGCAAGACCATAAGAAGGAGTCAGCATCAACCAATAGCGGTCGAAGTTATCCGGAACATTTAAACTCCAAGGGCCCTCCCAAGAAGAACTACAGACCTGCAGCTCGACAGGGAGGGCGAGGCCGCGGATACTTTCGGAACCAGGTACCGCCGAAAACTCAACGTTAAATGAGGTAAGTCCTTTTGCAGGGAGACTACAATTGTTCATTGATGATTGGGAAAAAATCACCTCAGATTCCCTTATTCTGCAATATGTTACGGGCTATAAAATCCCCTTTTCGTCAAAACCCTGTCAAAACCAATTACCCAAAGAGGTTAGGTTGTCAAAACAGGAGTCGATCGACTGCAAAAGTGCAATCGATCTACTTCTCGAAAAAGGGGCAGTTTCTGAGTGCTCACCGACCCAAGGGCAATTTATCTCTCCTTATTTTTTAATTGCCAAGTCTAACGGTGAAAAACGTTTCATCCTAAATCTTAAAAACTTAAATAGATTTATCGAACCTCCCCATTTTAAAATAGAGGATAGGAAAACAGTAATCAGAGTTCTTTTTAAAGATGCCTTTTTGGCTACCCTAGACCTAAAGGATGCATATTTCCTCATCCCTATAGCGAAATATTTTCGGAAATATTTGAGATTTATTTTTGAAGGACGGTATTATGAGTTTAACTGCATGCCCTTTGGACTGTGTACGGCCCCCTTCGTCTTTACCAAACTGCTAAAGCCAGTAGCCGAGGAATTGAGATCTAGAGCCTTCTTGTCAGTAATTTACTTGGACGATTTTTTGCTTATTGGTAAATCAAGAAAACACTGTCTTGAAAATGTAAAAGAAACTAGCAATTTATTAAAGAAATTGGGTTTTATGGTAAATACAGAAAAGAGCATTGCAGAACCGTCAAAAATAGCAAAATTTTTGGGTTTTCTTTGGGATACCCAAAAAATGCTAATTCAATTGCCAGAGGATAAAAAAGAAGCAATTTTTCTTCAATGCTTATCATTCAGCAAAAAAGCATCTTGTAAAATCAGAGAATTAGCTCAATTTGTAGGTACCCTAGTGGCGGCTTGTCCAGCAGCTAGGTATGGAAGCTTATATACCAAGAATTTGGAGAGGGAAAAATTCTTAGCTTTGAAAAATAAAAACGGAGATTTTAATAGAATGATGTTACTTTCTCGAGGTTTGCTACCGGACATTCAATGGTGGATTAACAATATTTGTTTCGCCAATAATCCTATCAGGGCCTTAGATTACAAAATTGAGATTTTTACAGATGCTTCACTCTCAGGCTGGGGGGCAGCCTGCGAAGAAGTTACTGCGCACGGTTGGTGGAATCACCATCAAAAGGAGTCTCATATCAATTATTTAGAACTCCTTGCAGCTTTTTACGGTTTAAAATGTTTCGCGAAAAATCTTCAATCGTGCGAAATTCTTCTTAGGATAGATAACACGACTGCCATATCCTACATTAATAGAATGGGGAGTATTCAGTTCCCAAAATTAAGTGGGCTGTGTAAAGATATTTGGCAGTGGTGTGAAAGACGCAACCTGTGGATCTTCGCGTCTTACATTCCATCTATCGAGAATTTTGTAGCAGACAAAGAATCTCGCCGTTTGCCGTATGAAACAGAGTGGGAACTGGCACCCCAGGCTTTCGAAAAAATAAAAATGGCTTTTGGAAGTTTTGATATTGATTTGTTTGCTTCAAATATAAATTCGAAATGCAGTCGTTTCGTTTCCTGGAAGCCAGACCCTGAAGCATACACGGTAGACGCTTTCACAATTCAGTGGACTCACTATAAATTTTACGCCTTTCCCCCGTTTTCGCTGGTGCTCAGAACCTTACAAAAAATTATTTTTGATAAAGCGGAGGGAATAGTGGTAGTGCCCTTTTGGCCAACTCAGTCTTGGTTTCCACTGTACCAGACCTTATTAGTAGGCAATATGGTTTTTTTGGGTCCACATCTTAATTTATTATCTTGTCCATCCAGGGAATCCCATCCGCTGGCACAGAAGCTCACCTTGGTAGCAGGAATGCTGTCTGGGAAGCGTATTTTAGACAAGGACTGCCAGAAGATTCCCTGCCCGTAATCCTCGCATCACTGTCAAAAGGAACGTACCAGCAATACGAAAAACCACTGCGTCTGTGGCAATCCTTTTGTCTCGAAAACAACCTATCTTGCTTCGATGCATCTGTTCCAGATGTTTTAAGATTCTTGGCGAGCGAATTTAAAACTGTAAAATCGTATGGAACTCTCAACACTTACCGATCCGCCTTATCGTTAGTTTTGTCTTATGACCTAGGTCAAGATGCAAGAATTAAAAGATTTTTCAAAGGCGTATCCGTTTTAAAACCGCAGAAGGCTAAGTACAGCGACATTTGGGATCCGGATCCTGTCTTAAAATACTTATCAAAATTTTGGCCGAATGGCGACCTTGAGTTAGACAAAATGACTCTAAAACTAGCAACCCTCCTAGCGTTAGCCACCGCTCAGCGTATGCAAACACTTTCTAAAATAAAAATAGGCAATATTAAGATATCCGCAGAGTCTGTGAAAATTTTCATCACAGATAGGATAAAAACATCGGCGATTGGTAAGGAGCAACCGATCTTGCAATTCCCATTTTTTCAAGAACAACCAAAACTATGTGTCGCGAGTTTGTTAGTCACGTATCTTCAAAAGACGTCGCACATAAGGCCTGAAAGTGAGACGGCTCTGTTTCTAACTTATAAGAAGCCACACCGAGCGGCAACTTCTCAAACAATTAGTCGCTGGTTAAAGACGGTACTAAAAAATAGTGGGATAGATACGAGTGTGTTTACTGGGTACAGTACGCGACATGCTTCCACTTCCGCGGCGTACCGGAGAGGTCTCACTATAGACTTAATAAGACAAACGGCAGGGTGGTCTAGAAATTCGAATGTTTTTGCACGTTTCTATAACCGGCCATTAAGAGAAACTTCTTGTAATTTTGCATTGTCAGTACTCAACAATGTAAATCCTGCTTAAGGGAAATAAAGGTGGTTTCAAATCGCATAATACTGCTTTAAACATCTACATATCTGATCTAGAGGACGAGACGACGTAGCATAATTATACGATTAAACGAACTTACCTTAAGTGAAGTTCAATCGAAATTATGCCAGTACGTCTCGTCCGAATAGATCAGTCCCTCCCTTTTTTGTTTTCCCGATACCCCCGTAGCGATTTGAACTGATTTGAATTTCAAAAAAGCGTAATGGCGTGGGGACGGAAGTAAGGAACACCCTCTGACGGAAGGCGCGTTTAACTATAGGCTTTGAAATACTGTGAGTTAGGATCGAGCAACTAGCGTTACTACATATCTGATCTATTCGGACGAGACGTACTGGCATAATTTCGATTGAACTTCACTTAAGGTAAGTTCGTTTAATCGTATAATTTTCATCTTTAAAAAAATGAGTTTCCAACTAAATGCTCAAATTCTGAAACAAAAAAGATGAAACTTTAACCGAAAGCAGTTCCATTTTCAACCCAACAGTCGAATTTTCAAGCCAAGAAGGCGAATTTTTGAAAAGACAGTTCAATTTTTAATAAAAAAGTTGATATTTTACTATAAAAAATTTTAATTTTCAATAAAAAACAACCGAATTTAACCAGGAAAGAGGAATTCTTAACAAAAAATATAATACTTCAACCAAAGAAGATTTTAATATTAAAAACAGTTGAATTCAACAACAAAAAAAAAGAATTTTTAACAAAATAGTTGAATCCTCAACCGAAAAAATTTATTTTTAACCAAGCAGTTGCACGTTTAAGCACAAAAAATCACATTTCTACCAAAAGAGACGAATTTCCAATAAAGTAAATTTTAAAATCTTAAACCAATAAAATGAATTTTTAACAAAGAGACAGTACTGAACTAGATAATCAACAAAATCAGAATTTTTCAGGACTGAAGAAACATTCTATAAAATGGAAATTACCAATTAAAGATAAGACAAAAAAACCATCCAGTTTTGAGGAAATATATCTGTGAGTTGACAATCATAATGACACTGACCACAAAATGGAACAAGCTCGGCTGCGGATTGCGATAAAAATATCTAAACAGTTTCAATAGAAATTAAAATCGACTATCGAAATATTGAGTTAGAATTTTCGTTGCTAAGCTAATTCAAGTCTAAAAAATTAGAATCGAAAAAGTGATCTAGTTTCGAGGAAATAGATGTGTGAGTTGACAATCTCAAAGTGACACTGACCACAAATTGGAACAAGCTCGGCTGCGGAATGCGATAAAAATACCAAAACCGTTTCAATAGAAATTAAAATTTACATCGGAAATATTGAGTTTACATTTTTCAAGTCTGAAAAATTATATTCAAAAAGTGATCTAGTTTCGAGAAGATATATGTGCGAGATGACAATCTCAGAATGACACTGCAGGGTTGCCACAATCAACCCTTAAAAAATTTCCATGATATTCCATGATATTTTCCAGGATATGGGATCAAATTTCCATGATTTTTTTGGAACATTTTAATTTATTTATTATTAGTAATATAATTAATAATATTAATATTATTATAATTTAATAATAATAATATTAATATTTATTAATTAAATAATAATACTTTAATAATAATATTATTATTATAATATATTATTATTAATATATTTATTATTTATAAGGCCACCTTGAAGATAAATTAAAAAAGGAGGATTGAATAAAAAACAAAAATTAGCGCAGTCAAAAGAGTTAGAAAAAAAAACCGATGTTATTTTCCATGATATTTATAAAATTTCCATGATTTTCCATGATATTTTCCAGATTAAACAAATTTCCATGATATTCCATGAATTTCCATGATTTCCAGGTTTTGTGGCAACCCTGCACTGACCACAAATTGGAACAAGCTCGGCTGCGGATTGCGATAAAAATATCAAAACAGTTTCAATAGAAATTGAAATTTTTTTCCAAAATATTGAGTTAACATTTTCGTTGCTAATTTAAGTCTAAAAAAATTTGTTCGAAAAATGTTTCCGGTTTTGAGGAAATATATCTGTGAGTTGACAATCTCAAAAGTGACACTGACCACAAACTGGAACAAACTCGGCTGGGGATTGCGATAAAAATATAAAAAGTTACTTTCAATAGAAATTAAAATTTACTCCCGAAACACTGAGTTAACATTTTCATAAAAATGTTGGCAAGGGGAAAAGGGGAGAATATGGGGAAGAGTCTGGAGTCTGAAAAAATTAACTTGCAACCGAGGGGTACACAACTCCTGCAATCGGTGTACACAGTTTATTGCAATCACCCTGTTGTCACCTTGCAATCACTTCAATCGCATTGCAATTTTACAGTGCAATCATGCAATCGGTGTACACCTAATTTTAAAGTTATGTACCCCTCGCTTCCAACACAAAATAGTTGGATTTTCTCATTGGGTTCCTAAATTAGTTCGTTATTAATTGAAAAAACGAGAAAAAAGGGAACTGTCTGGAAAATAGGGGGAAAAAGAATTGGTTAAAAAAGGGGGAAATAGGGGAATAGAATAAAGAATGTCATTTCTGAAAATAATTTCTCAGGGCGACAATATGAGAAATAAATGACACTGACCACAAATTGAAACAAGCTCGGCTGCGGATTGCGATATAAATATAAACAGTCAGTTTCAATACAAATTAAATTTTACTCCCGAAACATTGAGTTATCATTTTCAGAAAAATGTTGGTAAGGAGAAAAAATTTGATTCGAAAAATTTATCTAATTTCGAGGAAATAGATGTGTGAGTTGACAATCTCAAAAGTGACACTGATCACAAACTGGAACAAGCTCGGCTGCGGATAGCGATACAAATATCAAAACCGTTTTAACAGAAACTAAAATTTACTTTCGAAATATTGAGTCAACATTTTGGGTGCTAATTTGAGTCTAAAAAAATTGATTCGAAAAAGTTATCCAGTTTTGAGAAAATAGATATATGAGCTGACAATCTCAAAGTGATACTGACCACAAATTGGAACAAACTCGGCTGGGGATTGTGATAAAAATATAAAAAGTTACTTTCAATAGAAATTAAAATTTACTCCCGAAACACTGAGTTAACATTTTCATAAAAATGTTGGTAAGGGGAAAAGGGGAGAATATGGGGAAGAGTCTGGAGTCTGAAAAAATTAACTTCCAATACAAAATAGTTGGATTATCTCATTGGGTTCCTAAATTAGTTCGTTATTAATTGAAAAAACGAGAAAAAAGGGAACTGTCTGGAAAATGGAGAAAAAGAATTAGTTGAAAAAGGGGGAAATAGGGGAATAGAATAAAGAATGTCAATTCTGAAAATAATTTCTCAGGGCGACAATATGAGAAATAAATGACACTGACCACAAATTGGAACACGATCAGCTGCGGATTGCGATAAAAATATAAACACAGTCAGTTTCAATAGATTTTAAAATTTACTCCCGAAACATTGAGTTATCATTTTCGGAAAAATGCTGGTAAGGAGAAAAAATTTGATTCGAAAAATTTATGTAATTTCGAGGAAATAGATGTGTGAGTTGACAATCTCAAAATGACACTGACACAAATTGGAAAAAAACTTGGCTGCGGATTGCGATAAAAAATAGTTTCATATTCTTATTGTGTTCTATTAATTTAGTTCGTTATTAATTGAAAAAAAAATGAGAAAAAAGGGAACTGTCTCGAAAATAGGGGGAAAAAGAATTGGTTAAAAAAGGTGGAAATAGGGAAATAGAATAAAGTCAATTCTGAAAATAATTTCTCAGGACGACAATATGAAAAATAAATGACACTGACAACAAATTGGAACAAGCTCAGCTGCGGATTGCGATACAAATATCAAAACCCTTTCAACAGAAACTTTTGAGAAAATAGTTCTGTGAGTTGATAATCTCAAAAGTGACACTGATCACAAACAGGAACAAGCTCGGCTGCGGATTGCGATAAAAAATAGTTGAACATTCTTATTGGATTCTATTGATTCAGTTCCTTATTAATCGAAAAAACGAGAAAAAGGGGAACTGTCTGGAAAATAGGGGGAAAAAGAATTGGTTAAAAAGGGGGGAAATAGGGGAATAGGATAAAGAATGTCAATTCTGAAATTATTTCTCAGGGTGACAATATGAAAAGTAAATTGATCATAGTCAATTGAAAGAGAATTCCCTTTTCGAAGGTAAAAAGACTAGAAAAAGAGGACAAAAGTGGGGCATTCTTCACTTAAGTACCGAGACCAGTTGAATGGAATGCACGCGTTGTATACGTTGGTCCAGTAAAACGCGTGGTATGTGACCATCACATTCCAACCTGGTCCAATGATTTTTTTTTATTTTATTTTTTTTTTATTTCAAGCAAATTCCTTTCGAACCTATCCATTATCTCAGGGTAAGGTCTAATTAATGTTTAGATAAAATAGCAAGTCGTTCGATCAAGGCAGAAAAAAATCAATGTTAATAATGATCAAACTGCATTCTTGAGGCGAACTTGATAAAATGGATTTTGCTTATAAATAGATTATTTATTATTATAAAAAATATTATTTTTCGACAAAAAAATTAATTTTCAAACCGAAATATGAATTTTCAACCCGTAGGATGACCTTTTAACAAAATTGTTGAATTTTTAACCAAAAAATTGTATTTTAAACTGAGGAATAAAAATTGTTAGTTATAAAAGATTAATGTTTTCAACAAAAAAGATGAATTTTTAAGCCAGAAGGACGAATTTTCTATCGAAAAAGAGGAATTTGGAACAAAGCAGTCATTTAAATGTTGAATTTTCAAACCAAAAAAACGAGTTTTTAACAAAATTACGATTAACTTTTAGCCACAAATGGAATAGTGAAATTTCCAGTTGAAAAAATTAATTTTCAACCGAAAAAAAACGAATTTTCAACAAAATAGTTACACTGACAACTAAAGAGATGGATCCTCATTACTAATGAAATATATTTTTAACAAAGTATATTTCAATTTTCAACCAAGTAGTTCAATTTTTCACCAAAAAGCTAAATTTTCAACCCAGGAAATTAATTTTCTATCAAAAAGAAGGATTTTCAACAAAAAAGTTGAATTTTCAACTAAAAAAGGTAAATTTTCAACCATTTAGTTGAATTTTGAACTAAAAAAGATGAGTTTTCAACCAAAAATGTAATAATTAAATTTTTGGTTAAAAAATTAATTTTCCACACAAAAAATTAATTTTCAACCAAAGTGATGAATTTTCAACTAAAATGATGATACTTCAACTGCAGTAAATTAATTTTAAATCACAAAAATTAATTTTTAACAAAAAAGTTTTACTTTTAAATTTTCAACCAAAAATATGAGTTTTTAAACCAAAAGCTTTATTTTCTACACAAAAAATTCAACGATAAATTGTTGGCTAAAATGATGAATTTTCAACTGAAATAATTGAATTTTTAACAAAAAATTCAATAAATAATTCTTTAGTTAATAAAATTAGTGTTCAACCAAAAAGATGAATTTTTCATAAAAATGATGGAATATTCAACTGAAATAATTACATTTTCAGTTTAATAATTCATTTTCAACAACAAAAATTTTCAATAATAAAAAATTAATTTTCAGCAAAAAAAAAAAAAAACTTTTAAACAAAGTAGTTCAATTTTGAATCAAAGAGATGAATCAATCTTCAACCAAAAATGGAATAGTTAAATTTTCAGTTTAAAACATTATTTTCAACAAAACAGTTAAATTTTCAATAAAAGAAATGAACTTTCAACTAAAATTTTTTCAGTAAATAGTTGAATTTTCAGACTTTTAGGTTGAAAGTTTATCTGTCTTCTAAAAAAGTCGCATTTTTGGCTTGAAAATTTCCAACAAAAGAGATAAATTTTCAACCAAAGTGACGAATTTTCAATTAAAATTATGAATCTTCAAGAACAAAAATTAATTTTTAACCAAATAGTTGCATTTTCAGCTCAAAAGATGAATTTGCTTCCCATAAAGACATATTAAAAAAAAAGTGGTTTCAACTCATAAATGATACATTTTCAAACAAAAATAGAATAGTTAAATCAGTTAGAAAAATAAATTTCCAACCAAAAGAATGAATTTTCAAGAAAGTAGCTAAATTTTCAACCAAAAAAATTAACTTTTAACTGAAATGATAAATCTTCCACAAAAAAATAAAATAATTTTTAACCAAATAGTTGAATTTTCGACCCGAAAATGAATTTCCTACAAAAAAAGGACTAATTTAAAAAACGAATTTTGAATTAAAAGGTTTTCAGCCAAAGAAATTAATTTTTAAGTAAAATGATGAATCTTCAATAAAGGAAATAAATTTTTAAGTAAATAGTTTAATTTTCCAGAATTTACAAATTTAAAAAAATGCATTTTTAACTAGAAAAGATCAATTTTTAAGCAAAAATAGAAGAGTTACATTTTCAGTTAGAAAAATAAATTTTCAACCAAAAAAACAACAAATTTTCAACAAAATAGTTAAATTTTCAACTAAAGAAATGAAATTTTAACTGAAATGATGAATCTTTAACAAACACAAAATAATTTCTAAATAGTTGAATTTTCAGTCTAAAAAATGAATTTTCTACCAAAATAGACAAATTGAAAAAAATTACTATTTAGTTGAAAATTAATTTGTTTTTCAACTGAAAATTGAACTATTCCATTTTGGTTGAAAAATTAATCTTCTTTAATTTAAAATTCAACTATTTGGTTGAAAATTAATGTCTTTTGTTAACAATTCATTTTTTTTTTAGAAATATAATCTTCTTGGTTAAAAATAAACTTTTTGTTTGAAAATCCATCTCTTTGTTTGAAAATGTAACTATTTAGTTGAAAATTAATTTTTTTTTAAATGAAAATTTATCTATTACATTTGTAGTTGAATATTTATCTTTTTTAGTTAAAAATTCAACTATTTGGTTGAAATTTTATGTTTTAGTTGAAGATTCAAGTATTTTATTGAAAATTCATGTCTTTTGTTAATAATTCTTTTTTTTAGAAAATTAATCTTCTTGGTTAAAAAATAAACTTTATGTTTGAAAATTCATCTCTTTGTTTAAAAATGTAACTATTTAGTTGAAAATTAATTTTTTTTCAACTGAAAATTCAGCTGTTCCATTTTGGTTGAAAAATTCATCTTCTTTCATTTCTTTTTCTTCTTTAATCACTTTTTGTTTTTTTTTTGAAAATTAATCTTCTTGGTCAAAAATAAACTTTTTGTTTGAAAATTCATCTCCTAGTTTGAAAATGTAACTATTTAGTCTAAATGTAACTATTTTTTTACCGGAAAAATTAACTATTGCATTTGCAGTTGAATATTTATCGTTTTTAGTTAAAAATCCAACTATTTAGTTGAAATTTTATGTTTTAGTTGAAGATTCAAGTACTTTATTGAAAATTCATGTCTTTTGTTAATAATTCTTTTTTTTTTAGAAAATTAATCTTCTTGGTTAAAAAATAAACTTTTTGTTTGAAAATTCGTTTCATTTTTAATTTGAAAATTAATTTTTTTTTTCAACTGAAAATTTAACTATTCTTATGATTGAAAAAATGTATCTTCTTTCACTTAAAATTCAACTATTGGGTTGAAAATGCATGTCTTTTGTTAAAAATTCTTTTATTGTTTGTAGAAAATTAATCTTCTTGGTTAAAAATAAACTTTTTGTTTGAAAATTCATCCCTTTGTTTGATAATTATTTTTTTTAATTTGTCTTTTTTGGTAGAAAATTCATCTTTTGGGCTGAAAATTCAACTATTTGGTTAAAAAATAATTTTGTTGTTTTTGAAGATTCATCATTTCGGTTAAAAGGTCATTTATTTCATTAAATATTCAACTATATTGTCGTAAATAACTTTTTAATCTGAAAATTTAAGTATTCCATTTTTGGTTGAAAATTGATATTTTTCAGATAAGCATTCAACTATTTAGTTAAAAATTCAACTTTTTTACTTGAAAATTCACCTATTTTGTTGGAAATTCGTCTTTTTGGTAAAAAATTAATCGTGTCGGTTGAAAATTCATTTTTTTGTTAAAAATTTAACTATTTTAGTTGAAAATTCGTTTTTTTTCTTGGCTGAAACTTAATTTGCTTGACTAAAAATTTAACTTCTCCGTTTTCGGTTGAAAATTCAACTATTTGGTGCAAAATGGATCTTTTTTAGTTGAAAATTTAACTATTTGGTTGAAAATTAATCTTCTTGGTTGAAAATTCGTTTATTATTAGCAGAAAATATTTGTTGAAAATTCAAATATTTTATTTAAAAATTTTCTTGTTCAAATTTCATTTGTTTAACTAAAAATTTAACTATTCTATTTTTGGCTGAAAAATGATCCTTTTTTAGTTGAAAATTCAACTATTTCGTAGAAAATTAATCTTCTTGGTTGAAATTCTTTTTTTCTTTTGTTCAAAATTTAACTATTTTAGTTGAAGATCCACCACTTTATTAGAAAATGTAACTATTTCATTGAAAATTCGTTTCAATTTAAGTTGAACATTAATTTTTTCACTGAATTTTTAACTATTCTATTTTGGCTGAAAATTTATTTACTTTAATTTAAAATTCAACTATTCGGTTGAAATTTTATTTGTTATAGTTAAAAATTCAAGTACCTTGTTGAAAATTCACGTATTTCGTTAATAATTATTTTTTTTGTGGAGAAAATGAATCTTTTTGGTGAAAAAATCAACTTTTTGATTGAAAATTTATCTCTTTGTTTAAAAAATCAACTTTTTGTTTGAAAATTTATCTCTTTGTTAAGAAATTCAACTATTTTGTTGAAAATTATTTTTTTTAGCTGAAAGTTTAACTCTTCAATATGCAGTTGCATTTTCAAGCCAAAAATACGACTTTTTTAGAAGACAGATGAACTTTCAACGAAAAAGTCTGAAAATTCAACTATTTACTGAAAACTTCATTTCTTGTTGTTGTTGAAGATTTATAATTTTAGCTAACAATTCATTTCTTTGGCTGAACACTTTTTAGTTGAAAATTCTTTTTTGGTAGAAAATTTATCTTTTGGGCTGAAAATTCAACTATTTGGTTAAAAAATAATTTTTTTATTGTTGAAGATTCATCATTTCGGTTAAAAGTTCATTTCTTTCACTGAAAATGTTTAACTGAAAATGTTTAACTAAAAATTTAACTACTCCGTTTTTAGTTGAAAATTCAACTATTTGGTTGAAAATTCGTCTATTATTAGCAGAAAATCTTTGTTGAAAATTTATCTATTTTATTTTGAAATTTTTTTGTTGAAACTTCATTTGTTTAACTCAAAATTTAACAATTTTATTTTTGGCTGAAAAATTATCCTTTTTTAGTTGAAAATTCAACTATTTGGTAGAAAATTAATCTTCTTCGTTGAGAAATTTTTTCTTCGTTAAAAATTTAACTATTTCAGTTGAAGATTCGCCAATTTATTTAAAAATGCAACTATTTTCTTGAAAATTCATTTTTTTTTATTGAAGCTTAATTTGTTTGACTAATAATGTAATTTCTCCGTTTTTTGTGGAAAATGTATCACTTTTTTTCTTTTTTTTTTAATTCAACTATTTGGTGGAAAATGAATCTTTCTTAGTTGAAAATTCAATTCTTTGGTTTGGAAATGCAACTATTTTGCTAAAAATTATTTTTTTTCATGAGAATCAATTTTCTTCACTAAAAATGTAACTTCCATTATTTGTTAAAAATTCATGTATTTTATTGAAAATTCATCTCTGTTTTTTTTTTAAATTACTTCGTGGTTGAGAATTTATCCGAAAACGGAATAAATAAATGATTAAACTCTACAATAAGAAAATTTGATAAATAAAAATTGATAAGAATTTTTGATGAAATAAAATACTTTTTTATAAAACTTTTTTCCAATTATGAAACTACGAAAGTAACTTCTGATATCAGGGTGGGTGTCTCATTAAATTAATCTGAAAAACTCAAACGCAGCTTATTCACTTTTGGGTGACAGAACGACACGAAGGGTTCGAACCCTGTGACTGAGTCATTCACACGCGTGCTTTTTATTAATTCTAGATTGTCCATAATCGGATAACGAGTTAACGTTCCTGCGAATTTTAAGCAGATGTTAATTTAAAAAGTTACAATATCGATTATACGTCTGATTAAGAAAAATTAAGGGTTCGTCCATATATTACGTAACCCTTTTGGGGGATAGGATTAGATAATTCTTACACAACATTTTTGATGTAATAATTTACAAAAGAATTGTAAAATCAGGGTGGCCGAAAAAATTCATTTTCAAAATTTCAAATTAAAAAAGTATTTCAATAAAAAAAATTTGTTTTTCTACAATAAAATATGACTATTCAATCCAAAAGGACGAATTTAAAAAAAAAAACAAAAAAAATTTCAAGTAAATACAGTTAAATTTTTAACCAAATAGTTAAATTTTTAACCAACCAGACAAATTTTTAAACAAAACATTTAAGACAGTTGAATTTTTAACCAAAAGAGGAAATTTAAACTTCACATTGCCGAGTAAAAAAATTTTCAATTTAAAAAAAAAAAAATTTTGCGAAAATTAATTTTCAAACAAAAAAAAAACAAAAGATTTTTCAACTAAAAGGATGAATCTTCAAAAAACAAAGGATTTTTGAACAAAGTGGTTCCAGCTCCAACCAAAGAAATAAATTTTCTACCAAAAAGATGAATTTTTAACAAAAAGATTGATTTTTAACAAAAGAATTAAATTTCCACCAAATTACTTGAATTTTCGAACCATAAAATCGACCTATTTTGAGAAGACTGTTGAATTTTCATTCAAAAAGTTAATTTTTAACCAAGAAAGATGAATTATAAAAAAAAAAATTAGCCAAAAATAGAATAGTTAAATTTTCAGTTAAAAAAATTAACTTAAGGCTAAACAGTTTAATTGTTAACTAAAAATAAAAGTTCATTTGGCTAAATTTGCATTAAAATAAATACATTAGCAACAAAACAGTTTAATTTGTAACAAAATATTTAATCTTACAACAAAATAATTGAATTTTCAAACTAAAAAAATCGTTTTCAACCGAGAAAGATGAATTTTTTTATCAAGAAACATGACTTTTCTACCATAAAAAGATCAATTTTCAATACAAAAGGACGATTTTTTTTAACCAAATAGTCTAATTTTGACCATACAAAATTTTTTTAGAAGACAGTTGAACTTTTAACAAAAAAGTTAATTTTCAACCAAAAAAGAGAATTCTACCATAAACGATGAATTTATTTTTGTTTCAAAATTTATCTTTTTTAGTTAGAAATGCATTTTTTTCAATTCATTTTTGAGGCTGAAAATCAAACTATTTGACTAAAAATAATATTTTTTTTCGTTGAGGATTCATTATTTCAATTAAAAGTTCATTTCTTTGGCTGGAAATTTAACTATTTTGTTGAAAATTCTTTTTTTTTTTTGTTGAGAATTTATTGTTCTAAATGAAAATGCAACTTCTATTTTTGATTAAAAATGCATTTTTTCAATTTATCTTTACTGGAGAAAATTCATTTCTTGGGTTGAAAATTCAACTATTTGGTTAAAAATTATTTCTTTTTTTTGTTGAAGATTCATCATTTTAATTGAAAATTCATCATTTTGGTTGAGAATTTAGCTACTTTGATGAAATTTAGTTTTTTTTGTTGGAAATTTATTTTTTTTTTTCAACTAAAAATATAACTGTTCAATTTACAGTTGAATTTTCAAGCCGAAAATACGAATTTTTTAGAGGACAGATGAATTTTCAACAAAAAAAGTCTAAAAATTCAACTATTTACTGAAAAATTAATTTCTTAACTGAAAACTTCTTAGTTAAAAATTAATTTTTTTTAAATTTGTATTTTTTGGTGGAAAATTCAACTATTTGGTTAAAAATTAATTTTGTTGTTGTTGAAGATTCATCATTTCGGTTAAAAGTTCATTTATTCAGTTGAAAATTCAACTATTTTATTGACAATCCGTTTTTTTTTAAATTTATTTTTCTAACTGAAAATGTAACTCTTTGATTTTTGGTGAAAAATTTATTAAGATTCATCATTTTCATTGAAAATTTATTTCTTTAGCTAACAACTTTTTAGTTGAAAATTCGTTTCCTTTTAAATTGTAAAAAAGTCATCTTTTGGGCTGGAAATTCAACTACTTGGTTAAAAATTAATTATTTGTAATTAATTACTTAATTTTTTGTTAATTAATTATTTGTAAAAGCTCATTTCTTTGGTTGAAAATTTTCAAAAAAACAAAAAAGTCCTTCTTGTTTGGAAATTCATTCCTTTTGGCAGAAAATGATCTTTTTTGTCAAATATTAATTTTTTCGGGTTGATAAATCAACATCTTTCTAAAAAATTCGTCTTTTTGGCTTCAAAGTTAAACTATTTGGTTGGAAATTAACTTTTATCTTAAAAATTAATATTGTTGCTATTTTTTGGCAATTCATTTTTTTTAATTATTCTTGTGTGTTGAAAATTTACCATTTTGGTTGAGGATTCAACTATTTTATTACAAATTATTTTTTTTTTGTCGAAAATTTTCTTTTTTGAAAATGTATCTATTCCAATTCAAATGAATTGGAACAATTCAAAAATATGAAAAAATTAATTTAATAAAAAAACTTTTTAAAATTCCTTGAATTGTGTGAAATTGAGTGAATGTAGAAGAATTAACAAGAATGTAAAAGAATTCAGGATTAATTATTAAGAATTCAGGGCAAATTATAAATTAATTGCAAAATATATTTGAAAATCTCTTCAAATCTTTAAAACCCCTTCAACCTATTGATATAAATAAAAAATTCTTGGGAATCTTTTAGATTTTCCTAAAACATTTCAAATCTTTGGATATTTTTTGAAATCCAGGAAATACCTGGGAATCTTTTAAAATACCCTGAAATATTTTAAATCCTTTGAAATCCCATTAAATTTCTGAATATATAAAAAAATTTCTTTGTGCTCTTTTAAAATAACCTAAAATATTTCAAACCTTCTCAAATTTACAAGAATCATTAATTATTTACAAAATTTTTATAAACAAATTCAGAGTTTGTCTATTTTTCAACGAATACTTAGGCTCAATTTAAAAAAATTGACTTAGAATATCTTTGCGATTACTCTTTTCTATGGTACTTTGAAAATTCCAAAGAGTAATAATTATTTAAACAATTTTAATAAACAAATTCATAGTTTGTGTATTTTTACAAATCCCCAACAATTATGATTTATTAAAACAATTTTTGTAAGGAAATTCAGAGTTTTCTATTTTTTAACGAATAGGCTCAATTTGTTGATGGAATCAACCAAGAATGTCTCTTCAATGAGTTTTTTTAATGATCTTTCGCCAAGAATTATTAATTATTTTAAATTAATATTTTTTTATAATAAATTTTGTTTTTCAACGAATAGGCTCAATTTTTTACAGATTTAACTGAGAATGTATTTTCGATGACTCTTTTCTATAGTAATTTAGAAATTCCAAGGAATTATGATTTATTTATTTAAACAATTTTTGGAAGGAAATGCAGAGTTTGGTTATTTTTCAACAAAAAGGCTTAAATTTTTTCAACGGAATCAACTAAGAATGCTTTTTCGGTGACTGTTTGATATTATACTTCGCAAATGTACGAGAATAATTAATTATTTAAACAATTTTCATAAACAAATACAGAGTTTGGCTATTTTCAACAAATCTGCTCAATTTTTTTTTACATAATCATCTAAGAATATCTTTGCGATTACTTTTTTGTATGATAATATGCAAATTTTCAAGAATTATTAATTATTTAAACAATTGCCATAAACAAATTAAGAACCCGATCATTTTCCAACGAATAGGCACAGTTTGTTTACAAATTCAACTAAGAATATCTTTCCGATGACTGTTATCCACATTGCTTTGTAAATTTACAATAATTTTCAATCATTTAAACAATTTTAATTAAAAAACTGAGAGTTTGGCTATTTTTTAACGAGTAGGCTCCATTTTTTATAGAATTAAGTAAGAATATATTTCCAGTGACTTTTTGCTATAATGCTCTGCAAATTTAAAAAAATGAATCATTACTTAAACAATTTTGATAAACAAATCAAGAGTTTGGATATTTTTGAAAGAATACGCTCAATTTGTTGTGATGTTTCGCAAATTCCCAAGAATTATTCAGTATTTAAGACTATGATTTTTTTATAATAAATTTTGTTTTTTATCGAATAGGCTCCATTATTTACAGATTTAACTGAGAATGTATTTTCAATTACTCTTTTCTATAGTAATTTACAAATTCCAAAGAATTATGATTTATTAATTTAAACAATTTTTGTAAGGAAATGCAGAGTTTGATTATTTTTCAACTGTTTGATATTATACTTCACAAATGTACGAGAATAATTAATTATTTAAACAATTTTCATAAAGAAATACGGAGTTTGGCTATTTTTCAACAAATAGACTCAATTTGTTTTACATAATTATCCAAGAATATCTTTCCGATTACTTTTTTTTCAATAATGCTATGAAAAGTCTTTCTGATGACACTTTTCTAATTTTCTTCGTAAATTCACAATAATTATTAACAATTCAAACAATTAGCATACAAAAATTCAGAGTTTGTCTATTTTTCAACGAATAGGCTCAATTTCATTTACAAAATCAAATCATTTAAGAATATCCTTCCGATGACTCTTTTTTTATGAAGCTTTGCAAATTTATAAGAATTATCAATTATTTCAACAAATTCAGAGTTTGGCCACTTTCCATCGAATGAGCCCAATTTGTTAACGGAATCACCAATAATGTATATACAATAACTCTTTTCTACGATACTCTGCAAATTTACAATAATTATTAATTATTTAAACAGTCTTCATAAACATATGCAGAGT
>CAKNXH010053358.1:0-16781 GCA_932178445.1 Andricus quercusramuli | reverse complement strand
TATCTCGAAGGCCTGTCTGCTTTTCATGGTTGATCTTGATTGTGATTCCTCCTGTTCGTCTGCGGCTCTGCGTTCATACCTAGTTTTAAAAGATAGGCAGCATAATGAGCAGAGACTGTTTTAAAGCTTGATAAATGTTTCGATGTTTCTTCCACCAAACAGTGTGCATACGCGCCATAAAGCCTCTGCGAATAGGGATAATCCAGGCATCGTGAAAGTCCAGCAAGTCATCCTTGAGTTCATTTGTCCACTTTATGTAAGCCTTTTGCCAGCTCAACTTCGTGTTTCCATAGGTAATAGGCCCTTCGTTTCGGTTCCAAAGAAACCGAAACCGAATCTTATATATATATATATAATTAAAAACAAAGTTAAACAACCACCGCAGGGTACCACTAAGAGCAACTGCCATCTTGAAAAAATGTCAATGGCCCCCAGTAGAACCGCGGTAAAATACACCTATGGCCACGTCTCACATCCGTGAGATGGGTGGTCACAGGGCACGACGAAATCACAACGACAGGCCGGCGAAACCCTCGTGTGTCTTGAGGACACGAAGCGACCCAAGGATGACAGCTTTCTGCATCCATCTCGCAAGAGCCTTGGCATATTTTTGGCACGCGGGTATGGCTTTAAGGTTACGAACCAGCGATAATTTCACACCTCCGAGAGCACCTATCACAAGAACAATCACTCGTACCGAATATTTTGGGTACAGTCGAAGCAGCTCTCTTTTAAGGTCTTGATATCTCTCCTCTTTTTCTTTCTCCTTTGCAGTGATGTTGTATTCGGATGGAGCCGAGAATTCGATCACGAATATAGTTCGTTTCTCGAAGTCTTGGAGAACAATGTCAGGCCTCGAGTGCGCAACGGAGACTGCTGCCCGAAAATCGTAGTTCCAGAAAATCTGGCACTTCTCGTTTCGGACAATTGACTCTATATCCCTTGGAGCGTTCGGCAGGGCAGGGTCGCGACCAACACCGTAAGAGCGACAAAGGTGGTAATAAAGTACTCTTAGGGCCGCATTATGTCTATAGATATACGTTGTTCCTGCGTGGGTCGGAGACCCCGATAGTATGTGTTTTAAGTACTCAGCGTGTGCATGACATGCTCTGCACCTATCACTGGGAACTTCACCGTCCTGGCATGCGAAAATAAAGCCCTCTGTACCTGAATTGAGCCCTGATGATTTGAGGAAAGCAAAAGTTTGCCCCTTTGACAAGGACTGTTTTTCTACATTTTTGTGAAAGTTTCCGTGCATATGCTTGTCGAGTAGCTCTTGGTGAAATTTTCTAACCTCTGCTTTCTTTACTTCGGCCTTTAGACGTGAAGCATCGAGATGGAGTAATGCACTTTCCTCACTTCTGAAGTTGAAATTCAGGCCAAGGGTCTCGGCAGCTTGCTCCGCGGCTTTGTAAAGGAACGCTCCTTCGCCAATCATCTCGTGGTTTCTGACCATCTTTAGGAGAGGATCTCTGCCATTCGCAACTATGTAAGCTGTACTTAAAACAATTCGGTTATGAAGACATTGGAGATTCAGAAGTCCGCATCCGCCTTGACGGCGTGAAATGTATAATCACGGAACTGACGAATTGATATGCAAGCTTTTATGCATATGCATGATCTTACGCGTGGTGACATCAAGGGCCTTAAGCTCGTTCTTCGTCCATTGAACCACCCCAAACGAGTAGAGTAGAACCGGCAGATTGGAAGAGCAAATCTGTCGAAGAAGATGCTTGTATCTGCTTCGGAGAGACTCCTTCATTGATGTTGCGTCCTGAATGCGGCTTTGAGGCACGCCCAGGTATGTATAAGTCTCTCCAGTGTAAGATGTCTAATAACACTTATATCCACAAGCTCAGGGTCCTTGGGAACGCCAGTAATCTTTCCTTTCTTCTTCTTCTTCCTTTCTTTCTCCTGTGTCTTCAGGTCACCCATATAAAATACATGAGTGACCTTATGCTCACGCTGATTAGTGCCGCCACAGAGGTATCCAGGAGAATTTCGTAGTGCGAGAGATAGAGGCAGAAGTGTGATGCCAGAAAGCAAAGGGCTCATACTAACCCCTTGAATGACGCCCCTCTGGAAGGTGACCTTGTTCGTCGTCAGACGATGATTCCTAGATGAGATGGTAAATCTAGTTTTCCAAAGAGGCATCAATCTCTCTATGCATCTCACTATGTGTGGATGTACCTTCAAGCCATTGACAGGACGCGCTGATGGGCGGCAGCGTCTTTACAGACGCACCTGTCAATTAGCAGGTTCTCTCGACAGCCTGCTACACCTTTTTTTCGAGCCTCGTTGTTCGTACATCTCTCGCCATACAGGCTCAATTCGTCGAACGATCCTGTTGTTTAGGACAGCTGTAAAGATCTTATATATATAAACACCTTCATAAGCCGTATACATATACAAAACTCTGTTTATACTTCTAGATGAGACAAATTAAATCTTTTTCTTAAGCTATGACGCTCCAATTTAAAAAAAAAACAAAAAAGTTTCTTTGTTTTTCAATTTCACTTTTGACTTTAAAACGATTAACGCTATACGATAAAATTGTTTCTAATTTTCGTATACTAATAGTAAGGTAAGCACAATATGTGGAATTGTATTACTTTATATTTATTACTAAAATTAATTTTGTTTACGATATATGGTATCCTGTGCAGAACCTCGCCTTGGAAATGACTCGGATCCTGGTTGAAACATGTTGGCGATTTTTCAATAAAAACATTTTTTAAAATCCTAAAAAGGCCTACACTATCTGAATATTCTAAGACCACGCTGAAAACACCAGTTCTAGCTAGATCACTGAAGTTAAGCAGTGTTGGGCGCGGTTAGTACGTGGATGGGTGACTGTTCGGGAATAATGCTACTACGTGCTGTTGGCACGTCGTGGGTGTGGTAAGCCCACACTTGTAGTTATTTACTACAAGAAATTATCCACCTAGAAACACTACCCGAATCGGGTAGTGTTACACCTACCCCGAAAGGGAAATGGCGTAATGGTATACATACATACATACCGGAAAACATTGAAACCATTAAACTTTTATGACCCCGAAATGACCGGAAGTGGGTAAACTTTATATTTGAAGACAAGTCATATAACACGTGAGCTTGTGGCACTATCTAACTTCCAATCAATTTTTTCTAAAAGCGGGTTTTCAATTGATAATACTAATAATAATAATTGAACATATTCTCAGGGGATGCTCAAAGTATTCATGCTACGGGTAGGGTAAAAACGGGTAATGCCGGTCAGCAGTTAATACCGCTAATTACAATTTTACTCGCATATGGGTAATTGTCAAATTGAAGGCAAATTTGGAGTCCCAGTAATATAACATTAACTTAGAAACTCGTGCTGATTTAAAAAAAAATTTTTAATAAACACTTGTTATCATCCTCTACAAAATGGTCAGTTCTTTTTTTCATTTATGTTCCTATTTAGTTTAATTTATTATAAGAACACCCGAAACGTCATTACCGTACGGCGTCCCAACCTCACTTTGCACAAGGATAAACTGATTTTCTAATTTTTTTTAGACAGTAACCTGAGAAACGCTTAACGTATCAAGCATGAGAAATTTTTGAAAAACTGATTTTCAATGATTTTCGTCAAAAATGATCAAAAAGGGTCCAAGTTGAGACGCTCTATCTCGGTGGATATTGAACATTTTTGAATGTTCAGGGGCTCATTTTGAAGGCAACTGAGTCTTCTACAAATCATGTGCAAATTACTTTAGTGATAAGATACATCCTTTATGATATATTCCCGAAAATCAATTTTCGGTATTTATGGCCTACTGATATGCGCTCTATCTCGGCAACCAATGAATATTTTTAAAGACATAGGGCTCGTTCGAAAGGTAATTTAATTCTCTACAAATCATAAGAGAATAACTTTTGTGATAAAATACATCCCTGAGGAGATATGATCAAAAAACCGATTATTGGTACTTTTGACTGAACACAAAAGTGATTTTCTCGCGAAAATGATCTGTTCAGATTTTGTCTCAATGACTTTTTAGCACTCCTAGGTATCCGAAAGAGAGTTCCACATTCACTTTTCTTAGGTGTTTCAAGCAGACTTTTTTTTGCTTCCCGACCACCGTGTAAGGTCATCCGCGGCTAGAGACCGGACTCCAAGGAATAGTGTTGTATGAAGTCTCTTACGTGAATTACCCGCTCTTGCCAACCTTCTAGGATAAAAGCAGCAGGAGTGGATTACGTACACGATCCAGTTGCATCGGGATTGGTTGCTTTAAGGAACCATGATCGTACCTTCCGTCGCCTACAACTTCTCAAAATAAACTAACAATTAATCGAGTATCCAACGAAGAACAAATACTAATTTCCTATAGGTCTATTGACCTGTACAAATAGGGAATAAAGGCACGAATATGAAGTAAGTCCTTCGTAATATTATGAACGGATCGAATATAATTTATTATAACTATTATTTAAATAGATGAAGGGAAGTAAAAGTACAGATTTTGTTAGCATGAGAAACAGCAAAGGTGAAATGCTATATGATATAGACGGGATAGTAGACGCTTTAAAAGACTCTTTTAAAGAACTATTAGGAGGTAAAAACATAGGGCAACAAAACTACGACATTGAACATAATGCATTAGAAAACCCAATTGAAAAAGTCGGTGTCACTGAGGTCAGAGATATAATTAAGAACTTGAAAAACGGTAAGGCTGCTGGTATAGACAGTATTAGCGCTGAAATGCTTAAATACGGTGGCGAGTACATACCTTACAGGTTGTGCGAATTGATAAATTTATGTTTCGAGACAGGAGAAGTCCCAGAGGATTGGAGAAAGGCGATTATTGTACCAATATATAAAAGAAAGGGAGATAAAAGCAACTGCAGTAATTACAGAGGTATCAGCTTACTACGTACAGTAAGTAAAATATACTCAAAAATACTTATCCGTAGGGTAATGGAAATTACAGAAGAGAATATATGGGAAGTCCAAAGTGGATTTATTGCCAGGAAAGGCATGTACAGATCAAATATTTAGCTTAAGACAGATCACAGAAAAAAGCTTGAGAGTAGGAGAGAAAGTTTTCTGTCATTTGTTGACCTAGATAAAGCATTTGACAAGGTAAATAGAAGTAAACTTTGGGAAGTCCTTAAAGAGTACGGAGTCAATGGATGGCTCCTACAAGCAATAAAAGCAACATATACAGGTAGTAAAGCAAGTGTAAGGGTAAATGGAAAACTGAGTGACTGGTTCGATATTATGCAAGGTGTGAAGCAAGGATGCGTTATGTCCTCGTGGCTTTTTATCATATTCATGGATAAGTGTCTAAGAACTGCCCTGTTCGACGAAGATGGTGTAGATCTCGAAACCGTCAAGGTACGTGGGTTAGCTTTCGCAGATGACAAAATTGTTATGGCAGAATCAGTCGAGGACTTGCAAAGAATGTTGAATAAACTTAATACAAGCATGAAGAACATGGGCCTCAAAATTAACGTGAATAAAACGAAAATCATGGTGTTTGAGGGTAAAAGTGAGAGAACAATATGCAACATTGTCCTAAGTGATGAGAGATTAGAACAAGTTGACAAGTACGTATATCTAGGTAGCCTATTCACTAGCGACGGAAAAATAGATGGGGAGTTAGATAGGCGCATAAATAAGGGTAAACAGGTTATCGGTAGAGCAGGGTCCATCTTCACAAATAAAAACATATCGAAAAAAGCTAAAATGGCCATACATAATTCCATATTCGTACCAACTGCACTATACGGTAGCGAGACATGGACCTGTCAATCCTCAAAGAATGTGGTACAGGAGAGTCACTAGTTGACATATGGGAAAGAAATCAGTTAAGATGGTTCGGACATCTTGAAAGAATGAAAGATGAACGACTGACGAAGCAAGTATATAAAGGTAAAGTAAATGGCAGAATGCCCAGAGGTAGACCGCCGAAAGAATGGTTAGAATCTGTGAATGAGACATTAATCCGAAGAAACATAAGAAGTCATAGGAACACAAGAGCCTGCATGAAAAAATGCATGGACGTGAATGAAGCTAGAGTAGTATGCCAGGACAGAAATGTGTGGCGACAAATAGCTTATAAACAGAGTGACAATAGAGTGAATGATGCCTGAAACAAAGACCTTGGATACTAATGGGCCCAAGTGGGGAACCATACATAACAATTTTGTGAGGCTCCTCACTTGGGGTGATCGCTAGAGAGATTGATCAGCAACCTGGGTCGGAGCAGTGTTTCAGAGTGAACGTGTCATTTGAATAAATAACACGAAAACTCCAGATTAATCTAAAACATCTATACCTAACACCTATATACCTATCTACCTTATACCATATAACGACCTTCTTTACACCTATATACCTATCCCACTACCTTCCAACCGAGCAAGTCACGCCTACCCCAAAGGGAAATGGCTTCATGGTATAATAATAATAATAATATTAGAGTTCCGAAAGCGTAGCGAAAATTGGTTCGAACTTGTATCTACTGTAGATGCGTTCAAGTACCTTCGTCTGAGGTCATTACAGGCAGGACAAACTTGTAATCCATGGAAAAAGTCTTCCGCCGCATACATATTGCAGAACGTATACATGCTTCCACGCGTGTAAGCATAGCTCTATTCGCCACACACCACTTTACCTCTCATTGAGCCAATACGTCTTAATTGTGCTAAGATTTTAGTGTATGCGCAAGGGACACGCGTGAGTAAGTATAAGGCCAGGCTTTTTAGAAAGGGAAGGTAAGGGAAGACCCGGAGGCTCTCAGAGGAGGATAGCCTCTCCATATCAACGAGCTTGAAATACTTTTGAAAATTTGATGAAATGAAATCTTTATTTCTGGCCAATTTAGCAGCATTAAGGGACAAACACGGACGATCCATCCCCGCTTTTATTTATGAAGAAATTTTTCGCTTGGAGAATCCAATTATATTTAGGACAGGCAGAATCGTGTGATGGCAAGTCATACAACCTTCTAAGACATATTCGAAGGCATCCTGCACCCGGGCATAGTTAAGAACTTTTCCATCCAAGACAGAGCTGCCCTGAAGATGTCCCAGACTAAATGTGTGGCACCCGTCTCTATTCTCACTGCATACCCTGGCTTATGGAATGGAACAGACAAGATTCTTTTATAAAAGGCGGATTGAACTCTTTTAATAGGATCAGCATACCTTAGCCCCTACTCTGGAATAGCATAGAATAGGATGCTCAGGGCTCAAATCCGAAAAAATGTAGTTTTGACCCTCAAGGCATACGATTTAGCTAAAGTAAAGTCCTACTAACCACCCCCGAAGCTAAGTTAGCTGAACTGCTCTTTTTTTTAGCTGCTCTTAAATATAGACCTGAGAAAGTTAAAGTTATGCCGAGATAATCGTATGAAGTGACGACTTCCAGTCGTTTCCCGTCAAAGATGAATGAGAATTCGTTTGGAGTTCTGCCTTTGTGAGATATCATAATCTTCGATTTTCGTTAATTCACTGTTTGCAAATTCAGTTCACAACCTGCCGCGATTAAATCAATCTTTCTTTGAAGGTCCACCGGCGAGTTAGCAAGCACGACTATGGCATCTTCATAGGGTAGAAAAAACACCTGTGTCATTGAGCCAATTGATATGCCTCTGAGTGCGTGATCTCTCAGGAAGTTCTTCAGATCATTGAGAAAAAGTGTCAACAATAGGGGACTAAGAATTTCCCCTTAGAGAACTCCCTACGTGATTTCAAAAGGCAACATATTGCATTGTGGCAAAGGATGACCAATGTCGCATTGCTGTATTGCTGGAAAGGATGCGATGGCTGCTACTCAAACTGCTTGGGAGGATCGCGAGGGCCATACAAAGAGTGAGCATAGGCTTGCCACTGGCTTAAATGTACAAATTCTAATCTAAAGTTTCCAGGTCTAAAAGGGTTAATCGCTTTCCTAAAGGAGGTGAATAGCCCTCATAACTTCCTCATAGGGTACACCCCGACTTTCCCTCCACACCAGTTAACACTGAGGAGGTCCCAAAGTCCGAGGAGTACTAACCTGCTCGGTCAGGCCCATGCCGAGTATCACTACCGCTGGCATGTGGTCATACAACGTTGGAATCTGCAATATCTCAAGATTTTTTAGGAATTTTACACTGATCCTGTTACACGCAACTATATTTATTACACTATTAGCCCCTTTTTTCATCACTGCGTCCATCAAATGTGAAATAAGCAGATGAGTCTTTAGTTGTTCTACCATTTAATAACAAATCATTAATTTCTACAAAATTAACTAAATCTACCCCTCTGCTATTAATTACCGACTCCAACGTTGTCCTATCTGGTGAAAAATACACGTTTAGACAGGGCTTCCACTTCCAAGGAAAAATGGACCCCAATACGGGCGTTATAATCCCCCCTTTCCCCCCGAAGAAAGAGAGAATCGGGGTAGCCAATAAATATAACCTAACTATGACCTAGCCAATTGAGTGAAAATGTTGTAAATAAACAAATGAAGAAGACAAAAGTTCCCACCTTGAGGCTCTTCAGGTTTAATGCACTTTAAAACAAAATTTTAAATATGACTAAAATTTAAGGCTCTAGACTTTTTTGAACGAAAAAAGTGCATTTCCTCCCACTGTGTACCGGATTCATCTATTTTTGTGAAATTACCATTAATGACAGACCTAGAAAAACTACTATGATGGTATTAAATGATCAAGACCATCAAAAACGTTCAACAGCGGAATCACAAGATTACTGTAATTTCACAATCTTTGGTATTTTTACAGTGATTTTACAAAATTAAGTATTAAAAAATTATAGTAGGTAGCGCTTTCTCAACTTTCGTATGAATTACCCATATGGATCACTGGTAATTTTATGTCCTATTATTTCTTTATGAAAATTACACCATTATTGTAAACGCACAGTAATGTGAAAATGCCACCTGTCAGGAGCACCCTATTATTTCGATTATTAAATAATTCAACCTTTCTCAAAAATGCCAATACCCTTTAGATTTCGTAAACAAAAAATAGACCAAAATATTCATCGTACATATTTTTTTGAGATTCATAACTACTTATTAACTAAGAAAAAAAAAATGACGTACCGCCTTCCCCAAGGACCAGTAGTGGGCTCGTTACCCTGTTGTTGCTTCGAGCTTAATGTTGGGAAGTATTCTTCGCTGTTAATATCTGGAGCAATATTTTTCATTCGATTTCGCGGACTGGCGGCGATGGATGACTGATTTCTTAAGTGTGGAGGTTTGTAACTGCTGCCAGTAGTGACTTGCTGCGGCTTCTGAACTTCCTGGTTTTGAGCTGGCTCTACTTCCAACTGCGCTTCTAGCTGCACAGTTTTCTTCCAAGGCCCACTGTGTTTAGTACCAGGTTCTCCTGATTCTCCGTCAGAGCTATTTTCTCCTGTACCCCGACCATCATCGGATTCTGCATCAGCTGACTCGGTCACTTGCAAATTTCCGATTTTTAATCCTGAGTAGTCCTTCTTCTCCTCTTCGAAATCCTTCCATTCATCTTGATCCTGCAATAATATGAATTAAATATTTGGACAGAATTTGGATATATCAAGAACCGTGAACTCAATGTAGATAAGTTTATTATTCATTTCAATGATAAGTATATCTTCATAAAATATCATACAACTATGGAATTTCGGTCTAGAAATTTGAGGTTTTGCACCATACCCTCCCTCCCATTTCGTTACAAGTCTGACATCTTTGTGTTTCCTAACGTTTTCCATTGTCTTTCTAAAAATGGAATTGTTCATTAAAATATAGAAATTCTTTTCAAACTCATTAGTTGCTCTTTTTCTATGATCTGAGTTTAAATTAATGTAATCCTTAAACCATGCCTTTTGTTTGAATTTTAGCACTCGATACATTTTGGTTAGTTTCATATCTGATTTTAAATACATTTTTAAATTTCGATAATGTAGTAGGCCGAATAAATTTCAAATCAGACAGGGTTCTACACTTGGAAGTTGCAGAATCTCTCGTGGACGAAATATGTTGTCTTTTAGAAGAAATTAGGCGATACGTATTTTTCCGATTTGCAAAAAAAAAAAAAAAAAAAAAAAAAAATTTTCTTTACACCTCTATAACTTTTTACCTAATTGAGATACTGATTATTTTCTTCTTGATTAACAAAATGTCGGCGGTTTTTTTGAAAAAGTTATAAGTCGATTTTCTCAAAAAACCCACCCTTAGATTTTATGTTATTTTTATTTAATACGGAAGTTATCTTACAAGTTTGATGTTGGCTGAATAACTTTTGTGGCCAAGGTAATTTTTTTCTTACAATCGAATATTCTACTTTTTCTCGAAAACAATTCCAGAAACGAAAAAATGTTAAAATAAAAGTTTGCACATCTACAAAAGTTCTATAAAAAATGGCTCTGTTCTTTTGCGTTAACTTTGATCGTTTACGAGAAAAATTCAATAGTTACATTTTTAGGGGAAAAAATTCTCCCGGTCTCAAAAATGGTTTAGCCCGCATGATGCTAATAAGATGCCTTTCTTATATCAGCAGAAATTGTGTTTTTTTTCATGTTTGATGAAATTTGAACATGAAAATAAAATTTCATTAAACAAAAAACAAAATCCACCTTTTTTACTTTTTCGCATATTTTTTTGCAATTTCTGCTATCGCATAATTTCCTCTAAAAAACAACATATTTCTTCCCCGAGAGATTGTGCGATTGCAAGTGTAGAACCCAGTAGATATACAGGGGGAGTTCTGGACCAATTAGTATTATTGAGTATCGGTGTGTGTGTCCGTGTGTATCCGTGTGAGGCTGGCATGGACGCCGTGTTTCTTAGCTTCTAGAACATTCTCGAGGGATCCTGGAGCTTCTGGAAAATTCTCGAAGTTCATGATGACGTCACAGAATATTTCGCAATTGTCAGAGCCGAATTGATGTAAACAGGTTCAAGAATGATCTATTGCTTCCTTATAGATAAAACAGTCATATTCAAGGCGCAAATATGCAAGTGTGTATGTATGTGAAATTTGATGTGACATCCTGTTTTCGTCTATATGAATTTGATTTATTCTCACGGATCAGGTTGCATCCGGTAGCTACTCCAGTTTTTGAGAATTGTACGAACCGAATTCATGAATATAAAACGCATTTTGAATTTTACGTAAAATAGGTTCAAGGTAACATTTTTTTTTTCATTTGCCCTCGAAGTTACATCACAAAAACGTTTTCTGCTTAGGTATTAACCTTCATAATAATAATAATCCTCAGCTATATGAGGTGCGAGCTGCAAACAAATTTCCAGTGTATTACCAGATTCACCGTGCTAAGCTTCTCGAACATTCTCGAAGCTTATGATGACGTCACAGAATATCACACAATTGTACGAGCCGAATTCATGTCAAGGCACGTTCAAGGTTATTACGAGAAAAACAAGGATGATTTATTGCTTTCTGGAAAGAATTTTTGTCGTCAACAACTTCCAAGGTTATGGTATTGAAACATTGGATTTTGCGTTGCAAAATATATATTCCAAACGTGTCGATTATAATGTAGAACGTTCTGGCAATACGTGCAAGGTTATAACGAGAAAAAAGGATGATTTATTGCTTCCTTACAGATAAAAAATTCTAGAATATTCTTGATGGTATTGTCAAAATATACTACGCAATTTCTGGAAATAATTTCTTTCGTCAGCAGCTTCAAGGGTATTGTACTGACGCATCACATTTTGCGTTGCAAAAATTAAATCACGAACGTGTCAATTACAGTGTAGAACGTTCTAGAACATTGTTGCATCACATGATGCAATGTCGAGAATCGAATTTTACGTGTTTCCACGTATGGAACATTGTTGCACCATATAATGCAATATTTCGCAATGTCAAGAAAACGAATTTTACGTGTTTCTACGTATAGAACATTGTCGCGTCATATGATGCAATATTGTGCAATTCCGAAAAATGAATTTTACGTGTTTCTACGTATATCGGATATACTGTAGAACTTTCTAGAACAATGTTGCAACATATGATGCAATACTGTGCAATTTTGAGAATACGAATTTTACGTGTTTCTAGGTGTATCGATTATAACGCTTCTTTATGCCACACAACAACACTTGAGATGAGGTCATATGCCTTTTTCCATTTACAGATATATGCTTGTTGTTTCAGCACCTCTTCTATCTCTTATTTAGAACAATCAGTTTTGCTTATTACACGTTGAAGATTTAAAATTAAAAAAAAATTAGCTCAATGAAAAATAAATATAATAAAATATTTCAAATTTTCAATCACCCACTAAAGCTGCTGTAATAGTAGATGAGTAAGGCTGGGTTCTGAACCAAAAAGTAAGACGGAGTCTGGTTGCGCATTATAATACGGACTATGGATCTCACTTTTGAGCCAAGGTTATTTCTTATTCCAATTAAACAAAGATGATCATTCGTTTAACCCGATCAGGTTATCGCGTTTTTTGGCACCTTCTCAGGTTATCGTGGGTCGTTTCAGACCCAAGGCATGTTAAAACGCTCAATTATCAATAAAAATATCTGGTAAAATTCCTGTACACTCTTGAACACTTCTCCTTCAAGGGCGCATTATAAAGATTGCAATAAATTTTGTACAAATATTTTATTTTTAGTGATAAACACACCCAACTTCCAAAAATACAGACATTTACTAAAAAATTCATAACTTTTGAACGAATTGAGGTATTTGAATTTTTCAAATGGCATTGTAAAGTTCAAAGAGCATATTTTTACAGAAAAAATCACGAACTCGATAAAGACGAAAGAAATGCTCAAGTTTGTGGTGTCAATTAGCGCTTTTTTCGAAAGAGGTTGAAGTTTCAAGAAATACCTCGTTATATGTGCGGGTCTGCACGAAAAGGGTCCTTATGGTCGGTATGGAGTTACGTATAAAGACAAATATTCAGATAAATTTCCCGCATTTTAGGCCCAAAATAAACCTCCGAAGTTGAAAAATGAGTAACTGGAGAATTTTTGAAGTTGGAACTTCAAAAAACCGTCTTTCGAGAAAAACGCATCTAAACTAGGCGAGTGCTATAAGCACAAATGTTATATTTTGTCTTTGAACATGAGATATGCCTACTTCGGGTTACTATCTGGATACTAGTATAATCCCAAATTCACTTTAGGTTCCATTATCATCCCCAACTCAAACTCAAAAATGATCATTTTTACCTAAACTTAGAAAAACGCGAATATCTTCTAAACTAGAACCAGCCATGAGGACACTTTTCATGCGGACGCCCACATATCTCGAAGTATACAAATTTCATTTTTGTAGGAAATTAAACATATCCATGATGAAAAAAAAAACAATATGCTCACACCTTAAATTCCATCATCTTACAATTACTCGTTGACTCGTTCCGTACGTGGACGAAGAATTCTTGAGAATTCAGTGGATGTACCTTGCGCCATGCTATACGAGAAGAAAAATGAATATATGACTCAAAAAAATAGGAATCTTTCAACAATACTCGTAAACTTCATAAGAATTCAAAAACTTACATTAACGCTCAAAACGAGTTTGCACTGAAGTCAAAGTTATCGTGGGTCGTTTAAGACCCAACGGGAACTTCATCTGCTCACTGCGAAGGCGAGGCTGTCGCTGGGAAAACGCGATTCAGCAAAAAGGGTCCTCTAGTCCTGAAGTTTTTTTAGGGTGGGGATAGGTATTATTGGGATACACGGATTCTGAGTAATGAGACAAAAGAAAAATACCTTGGGTCTGAAACGACCCACGATAACCGAAACGGGTTAATATACAAATGATGCAGGTGTATAGGTGAAATTTGACATGGAGGGCTATGTATGACATCCTCTTTTGTCTATATGAATTTGATTTATTGCTTCCATATAGATATTACTTTCAACTAAAAATTCCTGTCTTTCTTTATTCAGTGCACATTCAACTCATGAAGAACATTCTGCATTCTAGAAAACTTCTCGAACTTTAGGCTAAAGTGACAGATATATTATTAGAGAACATTTTACAGTTAAAGTGGTTCATGTCCGTGCTAGGTTTCTAGAATATTTTGATAATGCCATCATGAATTTCTACCTTTCCAGCATTGAGACTGAACCAAAATCTATGTATTTAGATGCAAGAGATCTAATAAAAGAAGGCTACTGAGCCACTTTTACAAGAGGTTGATGCATCTCTACTTTACCGACCTCAAGGCCATTTCACAGCTGTCACAGAATAATATTGCACAATGGTGAGTACCAAATTTGTCTAAAAATTTTTTCTACATGTTTCAAAAATATTCTACATGCAGTTTAATAATAATAATAATCTTATAATATAATGATAAAAATAATCATTATTATTATTATTTAATATGTCTTCGGTTTATTGGAAGAGCTTGCTCAATTGACACTACTGAAAGACAGTTGAATTAAAGCATTTATTAAAAGAACGGTGGCTCCTTCTAGAATGGCTTTCCATGAAAATTGTTTGATCAATTAAATAAAATTCATATTTAAGAAAAAAGTTGAGGATATGGAAGGAAGATTAATAGCAGAGATGGTGATACGTATATGTATATTGGAGAATTCTGTTTTATGACTGCAAATGCATATATTGCTTCTCACGAAAGAAAAAAGGAGAAAGAACTGATTTTTGAAACATTTTACTCTTATTATATACCACAGAAGATTATGAATCCACCCAAGACAAAGAAGCATCAAAATATGTGCTGGAACGAGTAAATTTGGAGGAGTAAGGTGAATCTTATAAGAATGTAAATGTTGATGACGTTACAATAGAAACGAAGTTTTTCTTTTCAAACTAACATTTATCACATCATCTCAATGGTTTAAGCATAAACGCCTATGGTTTGAATAAAGAAAAAAAAGGATAAATGATAATAATATGAGTGACGAAGAAGTTGTCAATGAAAATATCATCTATCATTTCACATGAAATATGAAAACTCTATTTCAGTAGGAGAATTAATTGCTTCAATTTTTATAAGTAGATTATAAAGTAAGAAAAACATACATAAGAGTGATGAAGTTCTTATAGCTGTATTCAAGTGCGGGAAATATACATATATTTAATCCTAAGTACATAAAAGTGACTAGTGAAATAAAACTCTTGTTATAGATTTTTTAGTTATTTTTTAATAACAATAATAATAATAGTTGGTTGGGCACTCGGACTTCATCTCAGAGGCCCGGAGTTTGATCCCTGAGCCGGTACCTCTTGAGATTTTTCTATGTACCTTTACCGAGGATCTGGTGGTTCGGATCCCATCCTAATCGTTAGGCCCCCACATCATGCACCTGACTGCAAACCCCAATATGTGAATAATGGGGTAAAACACAGTCTTTTTCCAATATGTCAAGGCACACACTCATATATGATCGATTGATTGCATTATATTAATGCGCCCGTGACTGATAATATATATACCGAGACAGCCCCGTGTATACTATTTAAAAAAATCCAACTCTAGT
Organism: Andricus quercusramuli; assembly: GCA_932178445.1. Taxonomy (NCBI): domain Eukaryota; kingdom Metazoa; phylum Arthropoda; class Insecta; order Hymenoptera; family Cynipidae; genus Andricus; species Andricus quercusramuli. Next base: position 1,306 of record CAKNXH010053358.1, on the reverse strand, counting down.
CAAAAATGCCTTCGGCATATTGAAATGTAACCATCTTAAGCCTGGGACATTAATTTAAAAATACATAATATAATAATGTTACAGTTTATAATTCAGAAAAATGAAGTTCCAACTCATAAGAAAATGATAGTAAGGCTTGAAGTATATGCAAGAGAGAGAGAAACCATGTGATGTAATTCACTTATAAGCTGTAGACTGAATTAATTTTTATATTCAAAATCAACTCATAATAAGGTGACAGCAAGGTATAAAGCTTGTGTGTAAACTAGAGAGAGAGAGAGAGAGAGCTATGTATTGAAAAATTTTGATTTTGTAACATTTGCAAGATTTCAGGAGGCTTTGCGGTTGAGCGACTCAAAAACAGTTATAAATCTCATAGCATGCCTCTGCAAATGAGTTAAACCATATAAAAATTCTACACGAATCTTGAAAATACCAACAGATTCTTAAGAGATCTTATTACATCCAGTGGTTCACAGTGAGAGTTTTAGAATTTTATATCGATGTAGCTAAGATATTAAATAAACTATTAGCCATTAATACCTGGTAGTCAGGTGATAATTTTTAATAATATTGCTTGAAGTATTTTGGAATGAAGAACATATAATTCAAAAGCTCTTGCTAGAATTTATAAAATAAAATCAGCTACATAAATATTATAATGGACTGCAAGAAACGTTGAAATCACCTTTCGCATAATGGAGTAATCTGCTGAAAAGATTGAATTTACTTACTTGAAACATTGAAATAAAGTATCATGAATGATAAAATAAATTCAGTAATATTAAAATCTAATACAAGAATTCTGTGAATCAATCATTGAAAAATGATACAATGATCGAGTGATAACATGCACATCTACTTTCTGGAACTCTTAAATCAACATTTAATGATATAAAAATTTAATTAAATAATAATAAAAATGCTGAGTGGAGTATTGATTGCGTATATTAAAATCTCTATTATATATAACAGCTGCAAAGCTGGTTTTTTCTTAGAACCAACATTTTTTAAAATTGTAGTTAAATAAATCGATATGAGGGGGCAAGGATTTCTGGTTAACAGAATGATGGATATGCAGTTGTTACCAAAGATTATTATAGAGTGCGCCACCACCGGATACGCTGCTTTTCCCTGTTGAATCTTAAGTTATCCTAAATCAAGTTTAATTAAAAAATATTAAAATGTATATGGAAGAAAGAGAAAGAATAGAGGATGAGAAGGATGATGAGGAGATGATAAACAAAAAAGGGGGTGAGGAGGAGGAGGAGGAGGAGAATACGATGAATATTACAGTTAAGTCAAG